>LNAC01001556.1:122480-147033 GCA_002007465.1 Ailurus styani
GGGGGGGGGACAATTACTTTAGGCACAGGAGGGAGTTAAAATGCCAAATAATGTATCCTAAAAATGTTCCTAAGTTTATTCTAAATTTTCTAATTCAAACAACATCCTCTTTGTTAATAATATAAACCACAGATATAGAAAATCCCGGTGAATCTTCTGAATCAAAATTTTGTAAGGAAAACTCTTTAACCCCATATAATCTATTATTAAATTGTACTGTTAAGGGGAGGAAACGAAACAAAGAAGACCTCCCCTTCCCAAAAACAAAACAAAACAAAACAAAAAAACCCACTATATCAAGTGGTCCTATGAACTACATTTGGGGAGGGCAGTATATTTCAGTTTTCATCTGGAATTACTTAAAAACAGTGTGCTTGGATGGTTAACATAAAGTATACTGTGATGTAGTTAATATCTTCACAGTCCTTTGAAGATTAGGGATAATTTGAGAAAGATCTCTTTTTGTTTGTTTTTGGTTTAAAAAAAAATCCAGATAAATCATTTTACTTCCTGTTACCTCAGGCTGTCTAAAAACCATAGAAATTTTATTATTTTAGAATGTAGGATATAATAGGATCATGTAGTAAAATGATACTGGTGATTTAAAATCATGGTGGCCAACCGCTGAACAGAGCCCAAAAATAAGATAGCCTTTTGCAAAAGTCTACTCTGATGATTTAAGACTTAATGCCTGAACAAGTTCCTGAGACTCAGCCACATCAGCTTTCTTTGGAGGTAAGCCTTGTCCTTCCCAGTCTACAGAGGCCTGAGCGCTGGGGCTGCTCTCCAGAGTATAAATCAAAGGAAGAGAGCTCCGAGAAGGTTGCTGTTACTCAGAGCACATCAAGGGTTTGATCACTGGAGACCCGAGCCACTAATTGGACCTATAGTGGTATGAGAGGAGGTGGTTAAAATAAGGAGACAGATTTTTAAAAATCAAAGTTTAAGTGCGTATGGAAAGCAAATATTGTCTCCAAAGCAACCTAAAATCTCTGGATTTAAGATGTCTAACTATGACCCACATAAGAAAAATGCATTTTACATCACTACCCAGTATGCATCTATAGGCCTAAAACTGAAACAAAAATGTTACAGAACCATGCTTTCTTTGTGTGACAGCTTTGGATATTCTCCATTTTAGCATTTTTAATTAAGAAAATGATGGTCAGAGCGCCCGGGTGGCTCACTCGGTCATATCGGCTCAGGTCACGGGATCGAGCCCTACATGAGGCTCTCCAGTTCTGTGGGAATCCTGCTTCTCCCTCTCTTTCTGTCCCTCCCCACTGCTCATGTACTGTCTCTCTCTGTCTCTGCTCTCTCCCTCTCTCACATGAATAGATAAAGTCTTAAAAAAAAAAAAAAGAAAATGCTAGTCAGCGGACTCATGTCATTGTGCACTTACTGGCCACTTCCCATGGTCTGGAAAAACACTGCCTGAGATCGTCGTAAACATTTGCAGCCACCCTTGTTCCGTACTTGCTTTAGAGTTTTGTTTTGTTTTGTTTTTTGGAATTTACATTTAGTTAATGAGTCGCAGAAAATGTCAAGAAGTGTGTGTGTGTGTGTGTGTATTTAAGCTAAAAGTGCTTTTTTTTAGCTCGAGCTCCCTTTTTATTTACCAGACGTGGTTCTGAATCATGTCTGACCAATCAGGGAACAGCAATTGTTATGCTTGGTAGTATTCAGAAAAATGTGAGGCCTGGCATGCTAGAACTGGGAGTTGAAGGGGCCTGAAGAGGTAGTCCAGGCCAGCCTGCTCCTCGGGCAGAAGCCTGGAGAAGGACTAGTTGTAATTCATCAGAACAGATTATAGTAGTTTCTATAGTCACGTCCTTGCAGTAGAGAATATTTAAAAATACTGTCACGAGGGCACTGGTATTGTGAGTGGATGCTTCTGGATCTGAATGTTGGGGGGAAAAGCAGCTCTCACCTCTGGATACCATTGGAGAAACAGTGGGGCCCATGCCCCCTGGACTTTCTTGGCTTAGGCGCTCCGGCAACTCTCAGATGTATGTGGTTGGCTATTTCAGCCAGGGCCTCATAAGAATATATGTCATAAAAATTTAAAAAGATCAGTTTAGGGAAAGGAGTGGTCAACATCTCGGGAGTGGAGGAAGAAGCCTGGGAATGTGCTGACCTGAGGTCGTGCTCGGTCTCAAGTCTGTGCATTTCCCATCCTGGTCAGACATGGTGTAAGGAGATTCGGCCTCACATCTGAGCCTTCAGTTGCTCAAGAAAGTGAATAAATACATTTAATATATGTAATATTTATATATTTAGTATTTGTAAAGAAATTTAATATTTATAGTCAAAACCTTATCACCTGGGGCGCCTGGGTGGCTCAGTTGTTAAGCATCTGCCTTTGGCTCAGAGCCCCACATTGGGCTCCCTGCTCTGCAGGAAGCCTGCTTCTCTCTCTCCCACTCCCCCTGCTGGTGTTCCCTTTTGCGCTGTGTTTCTGTCAAATAATAAATAAAATCTTAAAAAACAAAAACAAAAAACCTTATCCCCTAAATTAAAGCTACAGAAATAATCACATTTATTTCTACTAGATACTGAGGAGCTTTCTAAGTGCTCACTCCAGTCTTTGGGACTCCTCTCTGTACCTCGCTTTTCCTTAACAAATATTTATAAACACCGTGATCTCATTTTGGCAAGTCTCATAGGCTTTTTTTTTTTTAATCAGTGTATTATCATAGACAGACAAGCTCTAGGGAGGCCAGATGATGAATTCCCTTCCTATCCTCCTGGCATCTTCTGTGAAATAGGCAAACTATAATACCTACAATGAAGGCAGTATGCTTGTCTAAAGTGCTGTCATTTATCATACAAAGTTAATGCTAATAAAATGAAGGAATCTGATTTATTTTTAAAACGGAATCAGGAATAAGAAAATTATAGCTTATGGGCCAAATATGGCACATACCTCTTTTTGTAAATAAGATTTTATTGGAACACAGCCATGCCTATTTATTTATGTATAATTTATGCCTGCTTTTACATTATAGTGACAGAGTTAAGTAGTTGCTGTAGAGACCATGCATGGCCCACCAAAGCCTAAAATCTTTGCCATCTGACCCTTTACAGAAACAAGTTGACTGCCCTGGACTGAAGGAGTATTTAGAGACCAAAGTATCGTTTTTAGTAAGATGGTTGAGGCTATTTTCTCTTCAATGGTGTGAAAAAAATCTTGACACAATAGATAATAATTCCTAACTAGTTTTGATGAGGGAAAATTCCCAAAGTCTATTGGGTGATTGGGGTCTACTCTTTTTTTTTTTTTAAAGTAAAAGATTAAAAATCATTATATGTTCACTCATTAATGCTGAGAAGATAGCTAATGAGGCATATATGAAAGAGTATGTGTGGCATGCTTATAGTTTGTGCAGTGAGGGTTAGTCACATGATTTTAGCTGTCATTGCCTATTCTCATAGTCTTTACAATAACTGAATTTTAATTAATTTTTACATTTATTAATGTCAATCTATTTGAGATTATACTTGCTACAGATCAATAAGGCTAAGCTAATAGTCACTTGCCAAGAGCCCTATATTTCTTGTACTTAATGGATGTAGTTCAATGTGCTAAAAATGAGTATTTAATCATCTGTTTCTCAGTCACAGAATTTAAGCAGTAAAACATGGGGCTGTGGTGCTCCCGATCAGGACAGTTTAAATATGAGTTATCTAATGTGTGCTTATCTTTTTATTTTTTTTTTTAACAGACTTGTGGAAGAGAGCAAACTGATCCCACTCATTTTTGAAGTAATTCTGGTAAGAAGGGAAATGTGTCTGTGAAATTCAAGTGACATTTAAAAAAATTTTAAGGTTTCAACCATGTTGTGGGATTGGGTTCTAACCATGACTCTGTCCAGAAGGATTCTGTGCCCTTCATTATCTCACTTAACATTATCAGGCCTCAATTTCCCTGTCTGAACTCTTGTCCAGCTCTGAAATTGTATGGGACACTGCTTAATGACCTGCCCTCTTTTAACAAATCCTTCATGAGATCAGTTTGTGGAGGAAGGGCAGAGGGATGACCACTAGGCTTCAGTGTGAATTTTCTGATGCTCAGTATGAAGCCCTCTGATTTGGTAGTCATTGGGTCAGATTAGCAGTTTTGTGTATGGCCAGAAAGTCATGTTCTTCTGAACGTGGCATAGCTTAACTTCCATACATCATTTTTTTTCCTATTCATTGAATGCTACTCCATTGAAAAACCATCTGATAAAGGAAATCTTTCTCCTATGGTTCCTATGTGTAGAGAGTAAAATTGGATTGCAGAGTTAACTTTTCTTACTTCTGATAATTCCCCAGGTTTGAGAAGTAGGCTGGAAGTTGAGTTGGAGCTTAGAACAACAGAGTGCATAGCTGAAGAAATGTTCTCTTATACCTGGGTTGGTTGTCCCCCTTCACTAAAAACTTGCTCTACATAGCTAACTGACAACATAAGGGACAAAGGAGGGGACACCTCCCTAGACAGCTCAGCCTAATCTACCTTGGTCTTCATTGGAGCAATAACCCTAGTCTGATAACTGTACCCATGGAAAATTAGCTTTAATAATCCTAAAATAGTAATCTACAAGTTGTTTGTGTGTTGATATGGCTAAATGGTGAAAACATTATTTTTCTTAGCTTCAAGGTGAACCTTGTCCTTCCAGAAGAATGGGCTGGGTTTGCCGAACTATGTGGTTTGGATGGGGACGAGAGGTAGCAATGGGTGGTGTTCCCAAAGCATGCTCATGTGACCAGATGACACAGAGCTGCCATGCTGGGCAATGTGCAAGGTTGGAGGCTGGATTGAATTGCTTTGAATAGTTAGGGGATTTTATAAATAGTATTGGGAGAAGAAATAGAGAAAACGGAAGGAAGACCCATGGAGATAGAGAGCTGCCTCAAGAGGTTTTAAGCTTTGCCAATTGGCCTACGTGTCTCCCCATCTTCAGTAAGGGTATATGTGACTTGCTCATTTGCTGCAGCGTTGGATTTGTTTTGGCGGACAGTGGGGGCAGTAAACTGCCTGCTTTGGATTTGGTTGGGTGTGGGTCAAGAGCCAAAGCTGTCCAAACAGCCTTTTGAGGTTTGCATTTGAGGAGACTGGCGTTGAAGTCATGGAGAGCCCTCTAGAGCTAGAACAGGCCTTAAGGGGGGATGTGACTCGTTCCCTTGCGGTGGCAGGAACTCCTTTTGTGACTGATGAAAAGTTCTCATCCTAGCCTTTGGCAATCACTTCAGGGTCTCAAATCTTGTACATAGGAAATTCCTTCTTGAAGGTTCCCAAAATCCCTCTGTGCTCTATTAATATTTGTATAATGACCACCTAGAAAGGCTTCATACATTTTTAAAAAAATATTTTATTTATTTATTTGACACAGAGAGAGAGCACAAGCAGCAGGAACAGCAGGCAGAGGGAGAGGGAGAAGCAGGCCCCCTACTGAGTAAGGAGCCTGAAATAAATCCATGTTTTATGGCCAATGTATGACAAGAGAGGCAAGAACATACAATGGGGAAAAAACATTCTCTTCAACAAATGGTGTTGGGAAAACTAGACAGCTACCTGCAAAAGAATGAAACTGGACCACTTTCTCACACCATTTACAAAAATAAACTCAAAATTGATGAAAGACCTGTGATGTGGGGCTCGATCCCAGGACCCTGGGATCATGTCCTGAGCCGAACACAGATGCTTAGCCAACTGAGCCACCCAGGTTCCCCATGCTTCATACACTTTTTAAAGATTTTTTTTTAATTTATTCATTCATTTATTTATTTTTGAGAGACAGAGTGTACTCACAGGAGTGGTGGGGGACGGGAGGAGCAGAGGGAGAAGCAGACTTCCTGCTGGGCAGGGAGCCTGATGCTGATGCCAGGGCTCCATCCCAGGACCCTGGGATCATGACCTGAGCCAAAGGCAGACGCTTAAGTGACTGAGCCTCCCAGGCACACAAAAGGCTTCATATCTTACAAACCACAGTGAATGTTTAATTGGTTAATGCCACAATTTAGACCTTTGTCATGTGTTGGAGCTGTCATAGAGAGTGGGTAGAGGTGAATCTACTCTCCAGATGAGGATCTCAGCTGGTCCTGAGCCCTGTGACCTCCCAGGCATGTCTGGGATGATGCTTTTCCTCTAACCAGAACAGCTCCATGCTCTGGTTTCTTGTAGGATAATATTTCCAAAAGAGGTCCTGCTGCTAAAAAAAAAGGTAAATAATAATAAAAAAAAAACCAGTTGGAAATCACTGCTTTTGGGGATAGGACTCTGATGTCCTTGAAGAACATTATTAAATCCCTTTTCTACTTTTGTCTTTCTTGAGTTTAATAATCTCAACTTTTTCCTCTGTATAAGTACATTTTTTAATCAGTGAAATGTCTTTGTAGCAGTTATCCTGTGAACAATTACCTTGTCCTTTCTAAATTTTTGTCACTGAGCAAGACATGATATAGCATTTTAGTGATTCTCTGATGCACCTTTTTTTTTTTCCTTCAGATTTTAACATTTCTGAAACTGGGATGTACTTTACAAATCAGTGGCATTTTACAATTGCTTTCAGCCAGGTGACCTGGTTGTCATTGCCTTAACTAATTCATTTCACTTTTCTTTTTCTTTTTATAAGTGCCCAAGAGTGATGCATTATAAAAATATATGTCTGAATATGTCTAAAAGACCTCTCTCTTTCAATAAAAATAAAATGAACTTTCTAAGTAATAAGAAATCATGTCATAGTTTAATTGGCAGCATTTTTCTTTCTTAGGGTTTAATAAAATAATGGTACATCTTAGAACTGGGGGCTCCTAGTTTCAGGGAAACACAGTATAACTTCAGTTAGGTTTGGTTTCTAAGCTCAAGGGCCTGTGAGGCATCTGCATACATGGAGCAGCTTCTTGGCAACAGTTTGATCAGAAAAGACATAATGTAAAGGTTGTGCGGGGCCCTGCATACTGGCTACTCTTGTCTTCTAGCCACCCATTAAAAAGCAGAAGCTGGGGGTCCATTGTGGCCTCCTGATGACTTTGTTCTCTCCTCTTAGCCCATAACTGTTTAACAGCTTCTCTCGATGTACTTAAAGCCTGATATAGGCTTTATAACTTCCTCCTTTTCTAGAGGTCCTCATACAGTGTGCTCTTACCAGCAGTGCTTCCTCTCCTACATGTTTTTCAGTAAGAAAGCAAATGTCTCTTTTCCGATGGGCAGGAATTGCAGGCAGCTTCTGTGTCTTTTCTGTGGGTCTGGAGGGAAGTGAAGATGAAAGAAGCAGAACTGTGAATTTGATGTCCTGTTTATATAAAATAGCCATGTACAAATCTTAAGAAAAGCAGGTTGGACAGAGAGCTTTAAGTATGGATCAAACTGGTAATGATATAGTACAAAGCTGTAGTAATCAAAACAGTCTGGTACTGTGTCATAAAAATAGATACATAGGTCCGTGGAACAGAATAGAAAGCCCAGAAATAAATCCATGTTTTATGGCCAATGTATGACAAGAGAGGCAAGAACATACAATGGGGAAAAAACATTCTCTTCAACAAATGGTGTTGGGAAAACTAGACAGCTACCTGCAAAAGAATGAAACTGGACCACTTTCTCACACCATTTACAAAAATAAACTCAAAATTGATGAAAGACCTGTGAGACTTGAAACCATAAAACTCTTAGAAGAGAACACAGGCAGTTTCTCTGACATCAGCCATAGCAACATTTTTTTTAGATATGTCTTCTCAGGCAAGTAAACCAAGAGAAAAAATAAACTACTCGGACTACCCCAAAATAAAAAGCTTTGCAAAAGAAACCACCAGCAAAACAGAAAGGCAACCTAGTGAAAGGGAAAAGATATTTGCAAATCATGCATCTGATAAGGGGTTAATACTCAAAATATATAAAGAACTTGTACAATTCAATACTAAAAATCCAAACAATCCATTTAAAAAAATGGGGAGAGGACCTGAGCAGACATTTCTCCAAAGAAGATATACAAATGACCAACAGATACATGAAAAGATGCTCAATATCATTAATAATCAGGGAAATGGAAATCAAAACCACTATGAGTTATCACCTCACACCTATCAGAAAAGCAAGAATGAAAAGAAATAACAAGCGTTGGCAAAGATGTGGAGAAAAAGGAAACTTCATGCATTGTTGGTGGAAATATAAGTGGGTGTAGCCACTGTGGAAAACAGTATAGAGATTCCTCAAAAAAAATTAACCATAGAAATACCATATGGGCCAGTAATTCCACTAATTGGTATTACCCAAAGAAAAAGAAAACACTCTGAAAAGATACACGCACTCCTATGTTTATTGAAGCATTATTTACAATAGCCAAGATATGGAAGCAACCCAAGTGTCAAGTGATAGATGAACGGTTAATGAACACGCACACACACACAGAGGAATATTACTCAGCAATGGAAAGGATGAGATCTTGACATTTGCAACAAAATGGATGGAGCTAGACAATATCATACTAAGTGAAATAAGTCAGAGAAAGACAAATACCATATGATTTCACTTCTTTGTGGAATCTAAAAAACAAAACAAATGAATAAACAAAAAGCAGAATCAGACCTATAAATCCAGGAGACAGACTGATGGTTGCCAGGGGTGAGGAGGATGGGCAAAATGAATGAAGGGGAGTGGGTGTTACAGGCTTCCACTTATGGAATGAATAAGTCATGGGAATAAAGTGCACAGACAGCATAAGGAATCTAGTCAGTGGTATTGCAATAGCGTTGTATGGTGAAGATCAGAGGACAATGTATAGACTGGTCAATCACTGTGTTGTACACCTGAAACTAATGTAGCATTGTGTGTCAACTCTACTTAAAAAACCCCACAAAAAAACCACAACTGGTTAAAGATATAACCAATTGAAAGTAGTTTTTATGATTTTGAAAAAAGCCCCAATCTCCAGTTGTAATTGCCTACTCAGGAGCACAGCGCTCCCTCCTGTCTGGATGGCTAACCATCTGGGCCCTCTGGATTCATAATACAGGAAGAATGATGTGCAAGCACATAATTGGACACTAGTGTAAGAGCTTTATGGAGGGGGCAAGAGAATGCTGCGGATCCCAGGGGTGGGAGGGACCCACCGCTCATTGCAAGGAGACGAGTTTGACAGAAGTAGTAACCTTTGAACGTGGCCTTGAGGGAGCTGCCATGAGGAGGGAGCACTCCAGCATGGGGGATGGTGAATACTTCGCTGTGCCTGGACCAGACACCATGGAGAAATGTAGGGAGTGAGGCTGGATGGTAGTTTGGGCACAGATCCTGCAGGCTTTATACTGTGGTGGTCTCATATTTGTTTGGCTTTGCACATGATTGATGCTTTTCAAAATCAGATATAGTATCCTCTACTTAGAAAAAAGAAGATCTTTTGGAGTTTCTAGCTGCAGAGGCTGTGTGCACTGAGGAGGTAGGCTGCTCAGCCAGAGATTGGCACTTGGAGAGAATCAGGCTTAGGGTCAGGGGATTATATGGAAAACTTGAGACTGGTTGAGGGCTGGATTCAGTGAGTTCTCTGCAAATCTTCATCAGTGAGGCTTTTGAAATCAGGCACAGGGAGAGTGGGAAAGGAGACATAAAACACGGGGCCAGTCTCAGAGCTTTGATCCAAGGGTCCAAGAGATCTAAAACCACATTCAGGCTAGAGAGCAGGCAGAATGTTTTTAATCCTGAGATCCAGCTGCAAGTGTCCCAGCTCTTGGCCAGCCAAGCTGGTAGGGAAAGCCAGGTAGCTGATTGCTTACAAAGAAGGAGCTGTCACAGCAACAGGGTGCTCCTTCCCTGGCAGGCCCCACCTGGGTGATGGCACTGCCTTTTTCTGGGCCTTGCAAGGCAACTGTGTTGAATGGGGACGGGAGACTCAGGCATTGTGCATTGGATTAAGCTAAGTGGATTCCTCAGCACAGTCTCCAGGGTCTACCATGCTAAGGCAGTCTGGATCTACGTAACAAATGCAGGTTCCTAAGAACGGAAGCCATCAGAAGGAGCCAGTGGCTTGGTTTCAAGTGCAGAGTTGCCAGTGGGGCAGGATGGAAGGCATTTTTCTTCCCCCTTTGCCACTTTCCAAAGAGTAGAGTTTGCTTTTAAATGTGTCTTAAGTATGAATTTGGATGAATCAGCCTTTGGATTTTGCTATAACTCTAATCTCTCTTCATTTTATTTTAGTGGCTTATGCTTTGGCCTACTTTAGTAAATCATTTTGATATCAAGTAATATAGGCAAACTGTATTTTATTGGAAAAAAATCTTTATTCATGGCAAATTTTCCAGTATGTGCCAAAATATCGCTGTCATGATATTTTATGTGTCTGTTCCAAAACAAACAATTAAAGAGCAATTTCAGTGGCAAATGTTAACAATAAAAATGGGATTAGCAATACACTAGTTTGACAATTATATTGTTTTAACAATCTTGAGGATAGCAGCTGAAGCAAGCTTGCGTAAATCTTTCAAGTCAACGGTATCTTTAGAAAAGAGTCTCTTTATGGACCCTTGGAGCCTCAAGAATTTAATCATGGAGACACCAACACAGTAGAGACTGGCAGCCACATTACATTTAAGGAATGTTTTCAGTCTTGGGCATTCATCAGGCTTTTAAAATTACTTTGCTCTTTTTTAGTTGCAACCCATCTGATACGGATTGGTTCTTTTAGGGTATGTTAAAATGACAAGTTCCTTGTAAGATTAAGAATCTGCACAGTTGTGTCCAATATGCCATTAATATGATTCTGCTGTGCACATGGGCATGAATTTCTAAAGTAGAAAACAGGATTTGATTAAAATTTCAAAATGCTTGACTTAAGATCCTTTCAAAATTATACAGAGAATACTTACTGGATGTAAGAGAAATCTGTTGATTCAACCTACATGAATACCTATTCAGGATTGCTGTAGATTGCAGGATGGAGCTGTATAACCCAACTGCCATTGTATACAAAATGATTTTATATGCATTACTCACACATTGTCATTAAAGTGGTGTTTTTTTGTGAAGGGGAAGAAATGGATATGCATCTGCTCTTGGCAGCTTATGTCATCAATTTGTATTTGCAAATAGCTCTCTAGGGCTAGGGTGTAATCTATTGAAGCTGGATTAAATGTAGTGAAGTTGCCCATATTGCTACTGAAAAAATGACTAATCGGATCAGTATGCTGTTATCTGGTTGGCTGAATAAATGGGTTGAAGTTAAATAAAATAAATGTGTATCAGCAAACTTGGCGTAAAGCATAACTAGTTTCTGCATTGTTTGCCCAATTGATTTGAAAGAAGGTGAACTTTATTAAGATAAAAACCACAGATTGTGTCCACCGAAAAAAATGCTAAAGTGGAGCTGAGGTATCTTTGGCCAATCATAGGGCACATGCTGGGAATGTGTTACCTATGGCCTCTTCTGAGCCAGTGGAATCCTGAGTTTTACCCTCATCATTCTTGTTTCTAGTTAGTTCTGCTCTAGGTTCTGAGCTTCACTTTGAGGAAGCAGTATTCCTTCTTCCTTCTCTCTAAGGAGACAGTGTAGTTAAAAAGCATAGAAATAGATGAGTGATGTGTATTTTCCAGGAGTGCAGCTTTTGCATTTCTTGGTTTTTACTCTTAATTGGTTGTGGAATTAGACTTGCAAAGAGAGCGAGGGTAAGCTAGGGCACACTGCACTTCTTAATGTGGTAGCCAGTAGCCACGCAGAGCATTGAATGGAGATGTGCTCTAAGTGTCAAATAACTGGATTAAAAGAAAAGTTAGGTAGCTGATTAATTTTCTCATATTGACTGTAAAAATAATATTTTGGATATATTGGGCCAAGTGAAGGGTCATTAAATTAATTTCGTCTGTTGCTTTTTGTTTGTTGTGGCTTCCAGAACATTTAAAACATGTGGTTTGCATTCTGTTTCTGTTGCATAGTGCTGTAGTAGGTGATTTCCTACATCCTGTATTCTCTGTTAGATTGTTGAGTTTCACTTAGGGAAGAACCCCCCTCTGTGTACAGCCTCATTTGCCCCCACCACATTGCCCTCCTGCCTTTTGCCTTTCAGTATGTATCGATTCATTCCTGAACAAGTGAGGGAGGCAAGGCATGGCTGTTATTCTTTCCTAGACTGGGTCACCAGCTGATCTTTCTCCCCTTGATGGCGGTGGGAAGATGAAATAGTAAGACGGGTCCAGTGTTCTCCAAGTGATGTTCTCACGAAAGGCAATTTGGTCATAGCTCCTCTGACTTTTGTCCTTGGCTGGTGGCACCATTTGATTTTACTGGTTTTCTGACTCTGGACTGTCTGGGGATGCCCATTCAGTGGCCATTGGCGACCTTTTGGTTTAGGCTTGTGTTAAAAATAAATGCCTATGGTGGACATCAGGCGATTGCCCAGTATCGTAACTCCAAATCTTCTGTATTTAGGCCCCTCTGATAGATGGAAACAGAGTAGAGTGACTCGTGGTAAATATAAAGACTTATCGGAAGGGCCTAGTGTAAAATCAGTGATTACTCATTCTCCATATGTAACCACTGAATATTACTTTTTCTTAAACTTCTTCAGTAGTGTAGGATTTGATAAAGTTTATTCATGAACAAAACGATTGAGAATACCCACTTTTTAAGAAAGTGAAAATGTCAGCAAAAAGTTACTAGTTTTGATTAAAGCCACAAACATATATTAGCATTTGCTTTTGATGCTCTTTGCGTTTGTTTTCTTGGATGAGCAAGAAAGAGCAGAATTTATACGCTTACCCAGAGCTGCAAAGGATTTTCAGACTGAGCCAGGAAATCTGATGGACTGAAGCAGTTTACAGATTTATGGGGAAAGGAAAGCTTTTTAAATAGCACTATCAAGTGAAATTGCATTTTGGATTTATTAGAGGTTCCAAATTGGAGAAAGACTGTGAGGAGAAGCCAGTAAGGGCAAATTATTACATAGGATTTTGGGGTTTATTTTTTCTGGTAACAAAATCAGTGCCTACTTGTAAAGAGTTCAAACAGTACAGAAACGTCTAATGTAGAAAGTGAAGATCTTCCGTAATATCACACCACACAGCTTAATGCATTGTCGTGTTCTTTTCCACCCATGTATTATATCTCTTTTTTTAATCAAAAACAGAACCATACTAAATATTCTATTTTGTATCTGGCTTACTTTATAGTGTCTGTGGCAGATATGTGTATATGTGTGCACATGTGTATTATTCTGTTTCATGGCCATATAATATTTCATAGTATTAACATTTATTTAGCCAGTCCCCACTGATGGACACTTAAAGTTTTTCCCTTACCTTTTTGCTAATATGAGCAACAATGAGCAGAATATCTTTTTTTTAAAAATATTTTTTAAATTTATTTGACAGAGAGGTAGAGAGCACAAATAGGCAGAGCGGCCGGCAGAGGGAGAGGGAGAAGCAGGCTCTCTTCGGAGCAGGGAGCCCGATGCAGAACTCGATCCCAGGACCCTGGGATCATGACCTGAGCCGAAGGCAGCAGCTTAACCGACTGAGCCACCCAGGCACCCCTGAGCAGAATATCTTTGCACCTCTCTGAGTTTCTCTATATTCTTAGAAGTCGAATTGTTATGCCAAACTATATGCATCTTTTGTATTTTATATTACTCTAAAAATGTTAATATAAAATTTCCCACATAGCATTAGTATAAAATAGTATCAACTGTGCCACGCTCACACTGAGTATCATTCAGTTGTCAGTTGTTTGTGTTTTGCTTTTTAATATCTGTCAAATCTTTTTTTTAAAAGGTTTTATTTATTAGAGCTTGTGCGTGTTGGTGTGCTCACACTAGCAGGAGCAGGGGGAGGGGGAAGGGCAGAGGGTGAAGAGAAGCAGACTCCCTGCTGAGCAGGGAGTCCCACACAGGTCTATCCTAGGACCCACTGATCACTACCCACAGAAGGCGGATGCTTAACCAGCTGAGCCCCCCAGGTGCCCCTCTTTATCTTTATCTCCTTCCTTCCTTCCTTCCTTCCTTCCTTCCTTCCTTCCTTCCTTCCTTCCTTCCTTATACTTATAGCTTCTGTGTTTTCCAGAATGCTCGAGCAAGGGCTTCTCAACAAGTTTATATAATATTAATAATTTATTCTGTACATTTATGGTGTCATTCCATTTTTTTAAAGATTTTATTTATTTGACAGAAAGAGAGAGAGATCACAAGTGGGGAGAGAGGCAGGCAGAGAGAGAGGAGGAAGCAGGCTCCCTGCTGAGCAGAGCCTGATTCAGGGCTCGATCCCAGGACCCTGAGATCATGACCTGAGCCAAAGGCAGAGGCTTTAACCCACTGAGCCACCTAGGCACCCCAGGTGTCATGATTACATTTTAAGTCTTCGCTCTAAAATAACTTTGTTTTAAGGAATGAGTTCAGATCCCCCTTTTCTCTTCCCCACACCTCCCTTTTGCATTCACTGAGTTGTTGTTCTGACAGTTTGTTGGTGTAATTCGTCATTATGGTGACTTGAAATGTTGTATTTATCATTCATTTACTAAATCTTTACATATGTTTATTGTCTGGGCATACAATTCACTGCATATATTTAGCATGTGTAATTTGATGAGTGTTTAACTATATATATTCAATCAAGATAATGAACATATCCATCATCTCCCTTAAATTTCACATTCCTATTTGTAATCCATCCCTCTATGTCCCCTTCCTGTCCCAGGCAACTATTAATTTGCTTTCAGTTACTATAGATTAGCTTTCACATGATACTTTGCATATAGAATTTTATATAAGTAAGTAATAATATATGGACTTTTCTTTTATGGACTCCTGGCTTCTTTCACTGAGCAAACTTATTTTGAGTTCATCAGTGTTGTAGTGTGTATCAGTGGTTTATTTGTTTTTGTTGCAGAGTACTGTTCCATTGCAAAGAATAAGAATATGCATTAAGCCCCACATCAGGCTTCCTACTCAGAGGGGAGTTTGCATCTCCCTCTCTCTCTGCCTGCCACTCTCCCTGCTTGGTTGGGTGCACTGTCTCTCTCTCTAATAAATAAAATCTTAAAAAAAAAGAATATATGTTAAGCTGTGTGGTGTTGTATTACAAAAGATCCTCACATTCTATATTAGATATTTCTGTATCATTTGAAATCTGTGTTGCGTGGATACTCTTTATCCATTGCATGGACATATTTCAGTTTATTGACTCATTCATCTCTTTATTATTATTATTATTATTTATTATTATTTGCCCCAGGGGTACAGCTCTGTGAATCATCAGGCTTACACCCTTCACAGCACTCACCATAGCACAAACCCTCCCCAATTTCCATAACCCATCCACCCTATCCCTACCCTCCCACCCCCCAGTAACCCTCAGTTTGTTTTGTGAGATTAGGAGTCTCTTATAGTTTGTCTCCTTCCCCATCCCATCTTGTTTCATTATTTTTCCCTCCCTACCCCCCATGACCCTCCACCCTGGCCCTCAAGTTCCTCATATCAGAGAGATCATATGATAATTGTCTTTCTCTGATTGGCTTATTTTGCTCAGCATAATACCCTCTAGTTCCATCCATGTCGTTGCAAAATGCAAGATTTAGTTTCTTTTGATGGCTGCATAGTATTCCATTGTATATATATACCACATCTTCTTTATCCATTCATCTGTTGATGGACATCTAGGTTTTTTCCATAGTTTGGCTATTGTGGAAATTGCTGCTATAAGATTTAGAAGAGACCAGAAACTAGGGGAAAAGAAAGAGGGAAAAACCCAAAAACAAAAAACAAAACAAAAACAAACAAAACAAAACCCTATATCTATATTTATATATCTATATCATCTATTTCTGTATCTATCTCTGTCTCTGACTCTATCTCTCTATCTCTATCTATCTACTAGACTGGTGAATTGAACAGACCATGTAGGTATACAAAAAAATAAGGTTAAATACAATGAAGGGATAAAATATGACTATAACAATGAAAATTGAAAAGATTAAAAAGTGTTGATAAGATACAATAGTTAAAAAACGTTAAAATAGGAAAGAGGAAAAAATTTAAAAGAGCAAGAAAAAATAAAATTCAAAGAATTTAACTTCGAATGACTAAAGGATCATGGGGAAAAAGCCATGAATTCTATGTGTTGCTTTCCCCTAGCTCTGGAGTCCCACAGTTCTCAGTGATCGATGAACTTGGCCTTGGATGGATGTTCTTGTTGATCTTCTGGGGGAGGGGCCTGTTGTTGTGATTCTCAAGTGTCTTTGCCTGAGGCGGAATTGCACCACCCTTGCCAGGGGCCAGGCTAAGTAATCAGCTCAGGTTCTCTCTTCGGAGCTTTTGTTCCCTGAATGCTTTCTGTACAGCTTTGGAGGATGGGAATGAAAATGGCAGCCTCCTAATCTCCTACCTTTTTTTTTTTTAAGATTTTATTTATTTATTTGACAGAGAGCGATTACAAGTAGGCAGAGAGGCAGGCAGAGAGAGAGGAGGAAGCAGGCTCCCCACTGAGCAGGGAGCCCGATGCGGGCCTCAATCCCAGGACCCTGAGAACATGACCTGAGCTGAAGGCAGAGGCTTTAACCCACTGAGCCACCCAGGTGCCCCTAATCTCCAACCTTGAGGAGCCGAGAGCTCAAGAGCTTGGGACCTCACTCCTCAGTGCACCTCAGAGAAAAGCAGTCAGTCCCTCCCGTCTCCGTGGTCTCCAGCCGCACTCCGAGCTCACCCAGCCTGTGACTGAGCATTTCTATCTCTGGCACGTGGCCCTGTTTAGAATCTCCAAACCCGGCAGATTCCTGCAGGACACTCCCGTGCTGCTCCTCCCGGAGGAGGAAGGAGGGGGTCTCTCCGGATCTGCCACCCATGGGGTCCCCGCTCAAAGAGCAGTGGCCCAACTGTGCTTTGAATCATGGCCCAAGGTAACCGCGAGCTGAGAGACACCCTCTCAGCTTGGCTCCGTCTCTCCAGTCAGCTTCTCCTCTCTGATACCTGGGAGCTCTGTCGGTCTCAGACACCCCTGGTCTTTTTGTGTCTCTGTGGGTCCTGAGACCACACTGTCCCTGCTAGGGCTTCACCCCCCCCCCCCCCCCCCCCCCCCCNTTCTCTGGGGCGACCCCTTAGTGGAGCAGACTTCTAATAGTTCTGATTTTGTGCTCCGGTTCTCTCTCACTTGCTGGGAGCTGGCCCCTCTCCCCGGGGGTCTATCCTCCTGTCACTTTTTTCACTTCTCCGCACGTCCTACCTTCCGGAAAGTGGTCGATTTTCTGTTCCTAGAATTGCTGGTCTTCTTCTCTTCGATCTCCTGTTGAATTTGTAGGTGTTCAGAATGGTTTGATAACTATCTGGGTGAATTTCTGGGACATGATGATAATCGATCTCCTACTCCTCCCCTATCTTGCTCCTTCTTGACCCATGCATCTCTTAATGGACATTTGGGTTGTTGTTACTTTGGGGCTAATACCTAGGAATGGAATAGGTGGCATATAGATTAGGTGTATTTTTAACTTTTTTTTTATTATGTTCAGTTAGCCAACATATCATTACATCATTAGTTCTTGATGTAGTGTTCAGTGATTCATTACTTATAACACAATGCTTATGACAACACTTGCTCTCCTTAATACGCATCACATGGTTACCCCATCCCCCCACCCCTCACTTCTGTAACCCTCGTTTTGTTTCTGGGAGCCCAGAGTCTCTCATGGTTTGTCCCCCTCTCTGATTTCTTCCCATTCAGTTTTCCCTCTCTTCCCCTGTGGTCTTATGTGCTCTTCCTTATGTTCCACATATGAGTGAAACCGTATGATATTCATCTTTCTCTGCTTGACACATTTCACTTCGCATAATCCCCTCCAAGTTCATCTGTGTCACTGCAAATGGTAGGTATTCATCCTTTCTGATGGCTGAATAATATTCCCTCGTATATATGAACCACATCTTCTTTATCCATTCATCTGGTGAAGGACATCTTGACTCCTTCCACAGTTTGGCTATTGGGGACATTGCTGCTATGAACAGTGGGGTGCATGTGCCCCTTCTTTTCACTACATCTGTATCTTTGGGGTAAATGCCTAGTAGTGCGGTTGCTGGGTTTTAGGGTAGCTCTATTTTTAAAGTGTTGAGGAACCTCCACACTGTTTTCCACAGTGGCTGTACCAGCTTGCATTCCCACCAACAGTGTAAGAGGGTTCCCCTTTTTCCACATCCTCGTCAACATTTGTTGTTTCCTGTCTTGTTAATTTTTGCCATTCTAACTGGTGTGAAGTGGTATCTCATTGTGATTTTGACTTGTATTTCTCTGATGGCTTGAACTTTTGGGACTTCATCAAGATAAATAGCTTTTGCACAGCAAAGGAAACAGTCAACAAAACTAAGAGGCAACCCATGGAATGGGAGAAGATATTTGCAAATGACATGACAGATGAAGGGCTAGTATCTAGGATTTATAAAGAACTTATCAAACTCAACACCCAAAAAACAAATAATCGCATCAAGAAATGGGCAGAAGACATGAACAGACACTTCTCCAAAGAAGACATACAAATGGCTAACATACATGAAAATATGTTTAACATTTTAAGAAACTGCAAAACCATTTTTGAACATGACTGTACTCTTAGATTCCCATTACCAGTGGGTGAGAGTTGTGGTTATTTGACATTTTCATTAATACTTGGTTTGATTAATCTTTTTTGTCTTAGACTCTAGTGGATTTGTGGTAGCATATCAGTGTGGCTTAATTTGTATTTCCTTGCTTATTACTTTTGTTGGGTTTATTTGCCATCTCCGTGTGTGTATAAAAATATATATCTTTATATATTTTTATATAAGGTATCTATATAAATCTTCTGCCCATTTTTTTATTGTTTGTTTTCTGTCCCTGAGTTGTAAGAGTTTTTTTTTTTTATATTTGCCTAAAGTACTTTGTCAGATATATATTCTGAGTATTTTTATGGTGGTGTGTAGTTTGATTTTTTATTTTCATTATAGTGTTCAGAATACTAAAGTTTCTGGAGACAGAAAGTTTTCAATTTTGATGAAGTCCAAATATTTTTTTTCTTTTTAATTTAGATACTTTTTTTATCCTGTTTAAGAAATACTTGCCAAAATCAAGTTCATAAAATTTGCTCATGTGCTTTTCTTTTATTTTGTTTTTTGTTTTGTTTTGCTTTTAAATTCAATAAGTTAACATATACTGTATTATTAGTTTCAGGGGTAGAATTTAGTGATTCATCCGTTTCATACAACACCCAGTGCTCATTATATCAAGTGCCCTCTTTAATGGCTATCACCCAGTTACCCCATCCCCCTACTCACCTCCCCTCCAGCAACCCTCAGTTTGTTTCCTAGAGTTAAGGGTCTCTTATGGTTTGCCTCCCTCTCGGATAGTTGTAGCTCTTACACTGAGATCTGAAATATATTTGAGTGTATCATGTGAAGTGGGAGTTGGGGTTTATTTTCTTTCTTGAGGGTTTCCAATTGTTCCAGCACCATTTGCTGAAAAAATTATCCTTTCCATGTTGAATTACTTCGATACCTTTAATCAAAGGTTAAAACCAAATTAATCATTTACTTGTGAATTGATCTCTGGACTTTCTCTTCTGTCCCATTGTTTTACATATGTAGGTCCTGTGCATTTCCATGTAGATTTTAGCATCAGCTTGTCAATTTCTCTTCCAAAATGCCTGTTGATTTATGGGCTCTATACATGATTTTGGGGAGAACTGACTTCTCAATAACACTGTCTTTTGATCCATGAGCTTGGTGTGTTTCTATTTTTTGGATATTCTGTGACATTTGTGAATAGTGTTTTGTAGTTTTCATTGTATAGGAGGAGTATATACCTTTCTCATATTCAACTCTAGGTGTTTAATATTTTTGATGCTATTGTAAGTAGCATTCTTTAACTTCCATTTCTGATTGTTCATTGCTAGCACATACAAATATGATTGATTTTTGTGTAATGACCTTATATCCTGCAACCTAGCCAAACTCACTTTTTATTTCTAATAGCTTTATGATAGAATCTTTAGAATTTTTTATGTAAGTGATCATAACATCTGTAAATAAAACTATTACTTTTCTCTTACAATCTATATGCCTTTTGTTTTCCTTACCTTTTTGCACTGGCTAGGACCTCCAGTGCAGTGATGTGCAGAGTGGTGAAAGCAGACATCCTAGGCTCTTTCTAGATTCTAGGGAGAAAGGATTATCTCTGATATGGGCTATAGGTTTTTTGTAGAGTCCTTTAGTAGGCCGACAAGTTCTCTTTCATTCTTAGTATGCTGAGATATCAACGTGATATATTTTTTTTCTGTGTCTATTGAAATGATCATGTAGTTCTTTCAAAATTTTTTAATATGGTAAATGTATTGATTGATGTTTGTGTTAAGCCCACCTTGATACCTGGATCCAAACCACATGTGACATAACATAACATAATAAAAAAAAAGGTATCTTAAAAAAAAACCACATGTGACTATGCTCTATTATTTCTTTAATATAATGTTGGATTTGACTTAGTAAAAATTTTAAGAATTTTTGTGACTATGTCCATGAAGGATATTGCCCTGCAATTTTCTTTTCTTGTAATCTTTTTCTGATTTTTATATTGGAGAAATGTTGAACTCAAGGAATGAGTTGAACATGTTCTCTTCAGATTTTTGGAATAGATTTTATTTTATTTTTTTTAGAATTGGTACTATTTTCTCCTTAAATGTTTAATAAAAATCACCAGTGAAACCATTTGGGCCTAGAATTCTAGAGGAAAGAATTATCTTTCTTCTTAATATCTTTCAAGAAATTTGTATATTTCACTTAAGTTATCAGATTAATTGGCATGAAATTGTTTATGATATTCTCTTACCTTTTAGTGTCTTAACCTGTAGTGGTGCCTCCCTGTCATTTCTAATATTGCTTATTTGAAGAACAATGAGAAATTGAATTTTTTTTCTTGATCCTCTTGACTAGAGTTTTACTTACTTTGCCTGCTTAAAGAACTAGCCTTTGGTTTTATGATTTTTTTCTTTTTCTTTTTTTCTATTTCACTAATTTCTGCTCTTATATCCTTCTATTTCCTTTGGGTTTTGTTTTTTTACTCTTACTCTAATTTTATAAGGTAGGAGCCGAGGTCATTGGTTTATGACTTCTCTGTTTTTCTAACATAATCATTTGGTACTATAAATTTCCCTTTAAGTACTGCTGTTGTTCCATTCCACAAATTTTGATGTTTTGTTTCCATTTTCATTTAGTTCTATGTAATTTGTAAATTCCTTTGTGATTTCTTCTTTGATTCCTGGGTTATTTAGAACTGTCTTATGTAACTTTCTGGTATTTGGGGTTTACTAAATATATTTTTATTGATTTCAATTTAATTATATTGTAGCTAGAGAACATACATTATATGATTTGCATGCTATATAATTTTGTCAGTCTTGTTTTATGGTCCAGTATATGTTCTCTTTTGGTAAATGCTCCCTGCATACTTTAAAAAATGTGTATTCTGCTATTGTTGGCTAGAGTGTTCTATGAATGTCAGTTAGGTCAAGTTAGTTGTAAGTGGTGTTCAGTCTGGTTTTCTGGGTACTGTTACTTATTGAGAGGAACGTAAGAGAGCTGTCTCCTGGCTTTGGCTATTTTGCTTTTGGTTTTATCAGTTTTGTTTAATGTTTTAAGCTTTGTTATTCCACGTAAAAATTAAATTTAGGATTATTTGTGATTATTGAGGAACGGAACTCTTTATCATTATGAGATGCTACTCTTTCTTCCTGGTAATGTTATTTATCCTGAAAACGACTTTGTCTGTTACCACCACCACTGTTGCTTCCTGTGATTAGTGTTATTATTAAGGACTTACCTTTTCCATCCCTTAACTTTTAACTTATCTATGCCTTTATAGTCAAAGAGGTGTTTTCTTGAAGAGAGATGTAGTTAGGGCTTGTGTTTTTATTCAATCTTATAATATTAGTCTTCTATTTGAGATGTGTAGAACATTTTCATTAAATGTAATTATCAATGTTAATATATTTAAATCTCCAATCTTACTACTAGTTTTCTATTGTTCCTTCTGGTCTTTCTCTCTTATTTCTAGCCATTTCTGGCCATCTTTTGAGTTGAGTATTTTCCTTTTTAGTGATTGGTGTAAAGTTTACAATACACATCTTTGTGTAACCCAGTGTCATGTAGGTAAATACCTTATATAATGGTCTCCAAATGTACTGCTAGACAAAGTAGCCAAGAGTTTATCAGACATAAAAGATCACAGGTCAAATAGGAAAATTCTCACATCACACAATTTGTTGAATCAATTAAGCACACACAATGAGAGGCAAGGGTTGAGATAAATTAACACATTTTAAGTAGGGTACAAGTGAGGTGAAGTATATAGCACCCAAGTCCTGGGGAACGGTGTATTCATATCTCAGCCCTGTCTGTGCATCAGCCTCTTCAGAGTTGAAATGTGAGAAAGAGGGCCCATCAACAGAACTTATCTCAGGCCAATAATATGTATTTGCTGTTTAAGAGAGACACTGAGGCGTGTGCAGTTGGGCCTGGCTGTAGCTTTGGCAAGCTCACTGTCAAAGCTGGATTTTATGGATTTTATTTATGTCTTTCAGCAAAGAACACACACAGGACCTGAGTAGATGTCACTAGCGTGTGGCTTAACTAAAACTGCATGTTATACTGAATAGTTGGTCCTTCCTGGTTTTGTATTTCGTTTAATATTTAGTGTATCATGAATATTTAGGGTCTGATGTCTCATGCATGTTTAATGACTCATGAGTCCTTTGGTTCTCTCATCCATTTCCATTCATGTTCAGCATACATATTCTCTACCTGTACATGTCACATTGTATAGGCTTCAAACATCCTATTTTCTTCTTTTTTCCTATATCAGAATGAAATCCTCTCAGATTAATCTAGAAGTGTACTTTATACCACTCGATGTTTTATGTAAGGACCTCACAGCAGTGTACTTCTATTCTTAGTGACTTCGCATTACATATGTCATAAACTCAAACTCCTTTGGAACCCTATGTGATGTGCTGTGGCTACGCCTCTCACCTCTTGTCTGTCTTCTCTTTCCCTTGCTGACTGTGCTTTCACCATTTCACCATTTTTACCTCTCAGTTTCCTGAAGAGGCTCTGCATAGGGCTACTTTTCTCCTACCACAGGACCTTTGCTTTTACTAGTCTCTCCCCGGAATACTCTTCTGCCTCCTCTTTGGATGGCAGAGTGCATTCCATCCTGCTGTTTCAGAGAGAACTTTGTTGTCTTCCTCATCTGAAATAGTGCTGTGAGAATAAGGGGCCATATCCGTGTCTCTAGTCTCATCTACCATCTGGCACAAAGTAGCCTTAGGTGTTAAGTAGCCACACACTAAGTATTGAATTAGGTAAGGGTATAGTGCATTATTATTCTCAATGTAGTGCTGGGTTTAACATGCAAACAATTTTTAGGGTTTTTGTACGAGTATTTATAAATAAAATTGGCCTGTAGTTTTTGTGTCAAGTCCACTACTGTTTTTTTTAACTTTATATTTTGAAATATTTATAGTTTCACAGGTAATTGCAAAGGTAGGTCCCATGTACCTCACCTGGTTTATTGCAGTCGTTATGTCTTATATGAGTATAGTACAATTTCAAAACCAGAAAATCTATAATGCCGCACTGTGTCTGCATAGTTCAGTTAATGTGCATTTGGTGTGGTTTGTTTTGTGGCTCAAGATGGAGCCTCTCTTGGCTTAGGTTCTGTGGATCTCTGAAAGGAATGTATATTCTGGTCTTACTCCTTGAAGTGTTGTGTAAATGTTAATGAGGTCCTGTTGGCTGATGGTGTTATTGAGGTCTTCTATAATCTTGCTGATTTTCTCTCTAGTCATTCCATCAACTGCAGAGAGATGGGTGTGGAAGTCTTCAACTAATCATGACTTTGTCATTTCTCCTTTCTGAACTCCTAGTTGATGCTTTGGTGCTTTGCAGCTGTGTTGTTTCATCCATGCCTCCTTAGGATGTTCATGTCTTCTAGGTGGTTTGCATAATGATGTAATTTTATCTTTATTTATTAATGTATTATTTTATTTATTATATTATTTTATTATGTAAAGTCTCTCTGTGTTCTTTGTAATTTTCTTTCCCCTGAAGTTTTTCCCCAAATATCAGTACAGCCACACCTTCTTTCTTTTAATTAATGTCTGCATGGTATATCTTTTTCCATCCTTTTAATGTTCAAGCCACCTTTATATTTCAAATGAGTTATTTGTAGATAGCATATAGTTGGGTCCTTTTTTCCTTCCTTTCTTTTTTTAAATTTTATTTTTATTCATTGCCCAAGGGGTACAGGTCTGTGAATCATCAGGCTTACATCTTTCACAGCATTCACCAAAGCACAAACCCTCCCCAATGTCCATAACCCATCCACCCTATCCCTACCCTCCCACCCCCCAGTAACCCTCAGTTTGTTTTATGAGATTAGAAGTCTCTTATGGTTTGTCTCCTTCCCCATCCCATCTTGTTTCATTATTTTTCCCTCCCTACCCCCCACAACCCCCCACCCTGCCCCTCAAGTTCCTCATATCAGAGAGATCATATGATAATTGTCTTTCTCTGATTGACTTATTTC
>LNAC01001557.1:0-31488 GCA_002007465.1 Ailurus styani
AAAAAACCAAAATCATACAAAAACAAAACAAAACAAAAATGAATAAAACAAAATCCTATATTATCTATTTCTGTTTCTATATTTATGTCTGCCTATGACTCTATCTCTATCTATCTATCTTTATCTATTAGATTGGTGAATTGAACAGACCCTATAATTATCCAAAAAATAAGGTTAAAAACAATGAAGGGATAAAATATGATTATACAAAAACAAAACAAAACAAAAATGAATAAAACAAAATCCTATATTATCTATTTCTGTTTCTATATTTATGTCTGCCTATGACTCTATCTCTATCTATCTATCTTTATCTATTAGATTGGATTCAATGAATTTAACTTTGAACGACTGAAGAATCATGGGGAAAAAGCCATGAATTCTCTGTGTTGCTTTTTCCATAGCTCTGGAGTTCTACAATGCTCAGCAATCTTGAACTTGACTTTGACTGGATGGTATTTTTTTTCCTCGGTCTTCTGGGGGAGGGGCCTGTTGCTGTGATTCTCAAGTGTCTCTGCCCGAGGCGGATTCCCACCGCCCTGGCCAGGGACCAGGCTAAGTAATCAGCTCAGGTTCGCTCTCGGGAGTTTTTTTTTTTTTTTAAAGTTTTTATTTATTCATTTGACTCAGAGAGAGAGATTACAAGTAGGCAGAGAGGCAGGCAGAGAGAGAGGAGAGAGGAGGAAGCAGGCTCCCTGCTGAGCAGAGAGCCTGATGTGGGCCTCGATCCCAGGACCCTGGGATCATGACCTGAGCCGAAGGCAGCGGCTTTAACCCACTGAGCCACCCAGGCGCCCTCTCGGGAGCTTTTGTTCCCTTAATGCTCTCCGTACCTCCCTGGAGGATGGGACTGAAAATGGCAGCTCCTGGTCTCCGACTCAGAGTAGCCGAGAGCCTGGGGGCCTCAGTCCTCAGTGCGCCTCAGAGAAAAGCAGTCCCTCCCATCTCCTGGTCTCTGGCTGCTCTCCGAGCTCACCCAGGCTGTGACCGAGTGTCTTTATCTCTGGCGCGGCCCCGTTTAGAATCTCCGACCCTGGCAGATTCCTGCAGCCGCTCCTGCACTGCTCCTCTTGGAGGAGGAAGGAGGGGGTCTCTCCGGGTCTGCTGCCCGTGGGGTCCCCGCTCACAGATCAGTGGCCCAGCTGTGCTTCAGATCACAGCCCAAGGTTTCACCGAGATGAGAGACGCCTCAGTTCAACTCCATCTCTCCTGCAGGCTTCTCTCTGAGACGTGGGAGCTCAGTCATGCTCAGACACCCCTGGTCTTTTTGTGTCCCCGTGGGTCCTGAGACCACATTGTCCCTGCAGGGGTTTCACCCCCCGCTTGGTCTCTGGGGCGACGTCCCTCAGTGGAGCCGACTTCTAACAGTTCCAAGTCTGTGCTCCGCTGCTCGCTCCCTTGCCGGGAGCCAGCCCCTCCCTCCGGGGTCTATCTTCCCGTTGCCTCAGATTCACTTCTCCGCATGTCCTACCTTCCAGAAAGTGGTCAATTTTCTGTTCCTAGAATTGCTGCTCTTCTTCTCTTCGATCTCAGGTAGAATTTGTAGGTGTTCAGAATAGTTTGATAACTATCTGGGTGAATTCCTGGGATCTGATGATAATCGGTCTCCTACTCCTCCACCATCTTGCCGCTCCTCTGTCTTTTCAGTTTCTTGATAATGTTCTCTGATGCACAAAAGATTTTCATTTTTATGAAGTCCAGGGACACTTGGGTGGCTCAGTCAGTTAAGCAACTACCTTCAGCTCAGATCATGGTCCAGGGTACTGGGATTGAGGCCTGCATCAGGCTCTTTGCTGGGCAGGGAGCCTGTTTCTCTCTGTGTCTGCGTCTGTGTCTCTCTCTCTGATAAATAAATAAATAAATAAATAAATAAATAAATAAATAAATAAATAAATAAAATATTGAAAAAAATTTTTTATGAATTCCACATATAAGTGAACTCACATAGTGTTCATCCTTCTATGAGTTTACTTATATGTGGAATGTAAAAAATGAAATAAAATACAGAAACAGACCCATAATTACAGAGAACAAATCGGTGGTTGCCAGAAGGGAAGGGGTGTGGGGGAGGTGAACAAAAGAAGTGACAGGGAGTCGGAAAAGCGGGCTTCCAGTAATGTAGTGAGTAGGTCACAGGCCTAAAATGTACAGTATAGAGAATACAGTCAATAGTATTGGAATAGCATTTTTTTTGAATAGTATTATATAGTGACAGATGTTAGCTACACTTGTGGTGAGCAGAGCCTAAGGAAAAGAGTTGTCAAATCACTATGTTGTACCCCTGAAACTAATGTAATATTGTCTGCCAATGATAATTCAATAAATATAATAAATCAATCACGCTAAAAATAAAAATAAAAATAAATTTTTTATGAAGTCCAATTTATCTACTTTAAATTTTCTTGCTTTTGGTGTCATATCTAAAAATGTCAAATCCAAGATTATGAGGATTCACCCCTATGTTTTTTCTAAAGGTTTTACAGTTTTAGCTTTTATTTTTAAGCCATTAATACATTTTTACATGATTTTTGTATATGGTGTGAAGTCAGGGTCCAGTTTCATTCTTTTGTACATGGAAGTCCAGTTGTCCCAGAATCATGCATTGAAAAAACTATTTTTCTCCCATTGAATGGTGTTGGTACCCTTGTCATTAATCAATTGCCTGGGCGCCTGAGTGGTTCAGTGGGTTAAAGCCTCTGCCTTCGGCTCAGGTCATGATCTCAGGGTCCTGGGATCGAGTACCGCATTCCGCATCAGGCTCTCTGTTCAACAGGGAGCCTGCTTCCTCCTCTCTCTCGGCCTGCCTCTCTGCCTACTTATGATCTGATCTCTCTCTGTCAAATGAATAAATAAAATCTTTAAAAAAATCAATTGGCCCTAGATGTATGCACTTATGTCTGGACTTTCAATTCTATTCCATTGGTCTATATGTCTATACCTATACCATTGTCACACTATTTTGATTACTGTATTTTTGTAGTAAATTTTTATTTGGAGTAAGTTTTAAAATTGGGAAAAGTTTCCCCCATCTTTCTCCTTCTTCTTTTTTTTTTTAATAATTGTTTGGCTTGCAATCTTATATGAATTTGAGGATTGGCTTTTTCATTTCTTCAAAAAAGATTGTTGGAATTTGATGGGGATTGCATTGAATCTGTAGTTTGTTGGAATAGTAATATTGATATTTTAACAATATTAACTCTTCATACTAATTAATGTAGGGTACTTTCCATTTATTTAAATCTTATTAATTTTCTTTCAGCAAAGTTTTTGTAGTTTCAATGTACACTTACTTCACCTTGTTGGTTAAATTAATTCCTTAAGTATTTTATCCTTCTACATGTGATTTTAAGTAGAATTGCTTTCTTTTTTTTTTTTTGAAATTTTCCAGTGATCTGAGATTCATCGTTTATGCATCACACCCAGTGCTCCATGCAATACATGCCCTCCTTAATACCAACCATCAGGATCACCCATCCCCCCACTCCCTTCCCCTCCATAACCCTCAGTTTGTTTCTCAGAGTCCACAGTCTCTCATCATTCATCTCCTCTGATTTACCTCAATTCACTTTTCCTGTCCTTCTCCTAAAGTCCTCCATTTTATTCCTTATGCTCCACTAGTAAGTGAAACCATGTGATAATTGACTTTCTCTGCTTGACTTATTTCACTCAGCATAATCGCCTCCAGTCCCGTCCATGTTGATACAAAAGTTGGGTATTCATCCATTCTGATGGCTGAGTAATATTCCATTACATATATGGACCACATCTTCTTTATCTATATGTCTGTTGAAGGGCAAGAATTGCTTTCTTAATTTCCTTTTTTATGGATTGTTCATTTCTGGTGAATAAAAATACATATAATTTTTATGCTGATATTGTTTGCTGATATTGTATTGCTGATATTGCCACTTGGCTGAATTTGTGTTGGCTTGACTAGGTTTTTGGTGAATTCTTTGGGATTTTTTCTATATATGGGATGATGTCATTTGTGAATAAAGATAATTTTACTTTTTTACTTTCCAATTTGGATTCTTTTTAGTTCTTTCTTTGTGTGTCTTATTACTCTAGCTGGAACTTTCAGTACAGTGTTGAATACCAGTGGCAAAAGTAGGCATTTTTATCTTGTTCCAGATTTAAGAGGGAAGTTTTCAAGTCTCTTACAACTGAGTATGATGTTAGTTGTGAGATTTTCATAAACGTATTTCTGCATATTGACAAATTTCTCTTCTATTCCTAGTCTTCTGAGCATTCTTTTTTTTTTTTAAAGATTTTATTTCTTTATTTCACAGTGAGAGAGAGAGAGATCACAAGTAGGCAGAGAGGCAGGCAGAGAGAGAGGTGGAAGCAGGCTCCCTGCTGAGCAGAGAGCCCAATGTGGGGCTTGATCCCAGGACCCTGAGGTCATGACCTGAGCCGAAGGCAGAGGCTTTAACCCACTGAGCCACCCAGGCGCCTCTCTTCTGAGCATTATTTATCATGAAAGGGTATACATTTTTATGAAATGCCTTTTCTCCCTCAATTGAAATGATTATATGATTTTCCCTTTATTCTATTAATGTGATATATTACATTGATTGATTTTTTTATTCTTTGCTCCATTTGTTCTTTAAGATTACGTTGCTTAACTTCCACAAATCTGCAACATTTACATTTTTATTTTGTTATTGTTTTCTAGCTTCATTCTATTGTGTTTGGAGAAGAAGTTTGTATGTTTCAATCTTTTTAAAATTTATTGGGACTTCTTTTGTGACCTAACACATGGCATATCCTGGGATTGCTCCATGTACACTTGAGAAGAATGTACATTCTGCTGTTATTGGTTGGAGTATTCTATATATGTCTGTTAGGTTTAGTTGGTTTATAATGCTATGCAAGTCTTCTATTTCTTTATCTTCTAAATGTTCTATTTATTATTGAAAGTGGGATATTTAGTTTTTCACTATTATTGTAAAATTGTCTATTTCTCAATTTAATTCTGTCAATGTTTGCTTCATATTTTGGCGACTCAAGTTTTTGGTGTGTGTATGTTTATAATTATTATATGTTCTTGATAAATTGACTCTCTACCAATATATAATTTCTTCCTTTGTCCCTTGTAAAAGGTTTTAGCTTGAAGTTTAGTTTTTCTGATACTCACACCTAGCTACTTTTGGTAGCTATTTTCATGAAAAATCTTTTCCCATCTTTTCACTTTCAATCTATCTGTGTCTTTGGATACAAAATGAATCTTTCGTAAGCAGCATATAGTTGGGTCATGTTTTCAAATCATTTCATTAATCCATGCCTTTTGATTGGGTAGTTGGATACATTTATATTTAATGTAATTACTGTTTTCTTATTTGTCCCTCATTTTCTCCACCACCACCTGCTTGTATGTTCAATATTTTTTGAAAAAAAATGTTTACAACCCCTTCTCTTTTGCTTCTGTGTATATTCATTTGATATTATTTTGTGGTTGCCATGGGGATTACATTTAACAATCTAATTTTAATTGTTACTAATTAATGTCAATATTATTCAAAAATTCTGCTAAGATATAGCTCTGCCCCTTTGTATTATGGTTTTCACAAATCATAGTTTTATGCTTGTGTGCTCAATAATATAGATTCATAATTACATATATATATATATATCTTTTAAATAATGTAGGAAATAAAAACTGGAGTTAAAAACCAAAAATACAATAATATTGGCTTTTATGTTTGCCCATCTATGGCCCTTTATGGGAAATATTTATTTCTTCATATGATTTCTAGTTACCATCTAACTCTTTATTTCAACCTAAAGGTCTCCCTTGTAGGGCAGGTCTAGTGTAAATATATTTTCTCAGCTATTGTTTATATGTAAATGCCTCAATTTTCCCCTTATTTTTGAAGAGTTTTGCCAGATAAAAAATTCTTTTTTTTTGTTATTTATTTATTTATTTTTAATGTTTTAATTTTTAAATTATTGTTTGCCCCAGGGTTACAGGTCTGTGAATCATCAGGCTCACACCTTTCACAGCATTCACCAAAGCACAAACCCTTCCCAAAGTCCATAACCAGATACAAAATTCTTGGTTGACAGCTCTTTTCCAGCAGTTTAAATAAAATGTTCCTTTTTTCTTTTTCAAATATCTTATGAGGGTTTTGTTGTTGTTTTTGAAAACTGGATGGACATTAGAATATTATAATGTGGTCAGTCTGGAAATCAGATTTGTCTATTTCCCCAAGGTTTGCTCTTTTGTTGATGGCTGAAGGCTGTAGTATGTATGTTTAGTGAGTATTCCAAACTATTTTTGGAAAGAGTGAACTCCTTATCATGTATGGTCTCTGAAATCTCTATTTCCTTAGCTCACGGTTGGCTAGTGTTTTGACATATGTCCTTGAATGCCAGGATCTAGAAAGAAAAACAAACAATAACTACCAACAATAAAGCACCTTTCATAAAAAAAAATCCCAAATACAAAACATGTGTCTCTGTATTTATAGATTGGCTCTGTGCTGGGTCAGTTTAGCACTTATCCTGGATTGCACTGAGCCTGAGGTGAAAGTTTAGAGTAGTCTGAGTTGTAAGGGAGGCAAAATAGGGCAAGTTATTTGCATTTGTCCTTCACAGAGACCCCAGAGAACTTAGAACAGACATACACAGGGTCTGGACACTTGCAGAGGATGATCTTTGTAGCTACTTCCTCTTGGTGATCCATTGAAGTTCCTGGAAGAAGGTTTGGTTATTGAGAGAAGATGGCAGTGGAGTAGGAGGAACCTAGACTTGCCTTATCCCACAGGCACAACTGGATAACTAAAAATTATCTTAAATGCACCAGAAATAGGCCTGAAGCCTAAAAGAACAAACTCCACAGCTAAAGGGAAATATGAGTTCCCATCAAAAAAAGGTAGGGAGTGCAGAGATGGGGTTTAGGAGAGAAAGAGATCATGGGTGCTTTGGAGGGAAGGGAGCCACACTCATGGAGAAGGGCAAGAGAGAGAGGAGCACACAGGGAAATACAGAAGGAAAACATTTCCCGGAAGCTTTCAGTTTGGAAAACAAGAGGGGCAGAATTTCATGAATTCTTGCAGCCAGTGGGATTTGAAGCCTAGAGTTCTAAAGGTCAGTGGGCTTGGCTGGTATAGAGCTTGGAGGGCAATGTGTTGCTCCTAGAGAGAAGGCAGGCAAAAAAGTCAGGGACAGACAGCATGGAAACAGCAATTTGAAGAGTGCCTGTGGCACACAGTGGGGAGATTACTTGCTCTTCTCAGAGAACCGCACTGAGAGGCAGTGTTCATTTTCTTAACCTATTTATGTGTATCTCTGAATCTTTCTTTTTCTTTGCCCCAGTCTCAGACTCCATTTTTCCTTTTATCCTTTCTGTTTCTCTCATTCTCTTTCCTTCTCTATTTTTCTCATAGCCCAGTGTCTCTTCCTTTGCTTTTTAACCTCTGTGTGCATGCATCTTGGTCTCAGCTTCTCCCTGTCTTATTTTCTTTACCATCCCAGAACCCACAGGGACTTTTAGAGAGGATAAGCTGCTATATTTTGGGCTCTTTCCAGGAGTTAGGGATGGAGACATAGGGCTAAATTTGAGCTTTTCAGGCTTGGGTGGGGCCTCCAAGGAGACAGCTAAGGAAGGAGGGAAAACTGGCTTATTTAGTAAGAGAATGGAGCGTGGGGTGGGAACTTGGCAAAGACTGTGAGTTCCAGAGTTCAGTCAGTGTCCTGGCCCTGCATTCTCTGACTGAGGCCTTGAGACTATTTTTAGATGCTTGCAAAATATCCCAGAAGGCTCCTACCCCTCCATTCAGCCTGGGATGCCAGAGGATTCACCGATGATAGAAGAACTGAGGTCTGCTTCCTATTCTTCCTTAGCTCCTACCAGCCCTGATAAAACAGTAGTGACACTGCCCCCAGAGTGCGGCATGAAGGGAGAGGAGAGCAGTGACAACAGATAATGATGCAGCCAGAAAGTAGGAAGGAGGTTAATAAAGCACCTCAAATCTCAAAACCCCAAAGTATCTCAGCTGAGAGGGATCCTAGAGATCAGTTTGGTCTTTTTCCCTCTAAATATATGTGTGGGGAAGCTGAAGAGGGTGCTATTAATATCTTTCAAAAGGAAGGGAGAAAAAAAATTTCTTAGACCCATACCCTTCACCTCTACCTTAGTTTACTATTTCTGGCATGGATTATTGTAATAGCTTGGTTTTTCTGCTTCCAGATGCTTCCTGGGCAATCTATTGTCCATACTGGCCAGAGAAACCTATCATATTTTGGGGGTGGGGGTTTGGGGGGTTGCTCCCACCCCCCAAATATGATAGATTTCTTTGGCTAGTATGGACACCAATGTTTATAGCAGCAATGTCCACAATAGCCAATCTATGGAAAGAGCTTATATATCCATTAGCAGATGAATGGATAAAAAAGGTTATATATATATATATATATATATATATATATATATATATATATATGGAATATTACGCAGCCATCAAAAAATGAAATCTTGCCAATTGTAATGATGTGAATGGCACTAGACAGTATTATGCTAAGTGAAATAAGTCAATTAGAGAAAGACAATTATCATATGATATTGTTGATATGTGGAATTTGAGAAACAAGTCAGAGGATCATGGGGGAAGAGAGTTAAAAATGAAACAGGACAAAACCAGAGAGGGAGACAAACCATAAGAGATTCTTAATCTCAGGAAACAAACTGAGGGTTGCTGGAGTGGAGGAGGGGTGGAAGGGATGGGTAGCTGGGTGATAGCCATTGGGGAAGATATGTGCTATGGTGAGTGCTGTGAATTGTGTAAGACTGATGAATCACAGAACTATACCCCTGAAATAAATAATACATTATATGTTAATAAAAAATAAAAATAAAAGTTGGAAAGTTAAAAAAAAACTTCACTAGTTCTTGAGTACTTTGATAAAATCCCAAACTTCTTAGCCTGACACACAAGCCCTAAGCCTGTTTGTGATTTAGCCTCTACTTACCTTTCAAAATTCTTCCCTTACTTGCAATGTTTCTCTTTGGAACCCTCAAAAGTACCACTCTCCACATTCTCCTAACCTAGCATTCTTTCTCTCTATTTTTCTCTCTCTCAAAAACAAATTTAAAAAACCCCACAATAGTTAACACAAGCCTACAGGTAAAAATTCAAACAACATAGTAAAAAGAAAACTAAAACCCCTCAAGCTTTCTATGCCCTACTGCCATCTAAAGACAATCACCTTGCCAACTTAATCTCCTGTTATTCTATCCCTCTCTGATCCAGCCATCAGGGCCTCCTTGTTGTTGTAAGAACACAGGAGCTCCCACCTCAGGACCTTTGCCCTTGCTGATCCCTCTGCCTGGAATGCTCTTTCACCATATATCTTGTTTGTTCCCTTCAGTTCCTTTATGTAGCTACTTAACTGTGTCCTTGTCAATGAGGCCTTCTTTGACCTCTTTATCTAAATTTACAACTGCCCCCACATCCCTTATTTCCTCTCCTGCTCTATTATGTGGCATTTATAACCATCTAATTTATTGCATATTAAACTGATTTATTTGTTTATTGTCTGTCTCTCCCACTAGAATGTAAGTTCCATGAGGGCAGTGATTTTTCCATGCAGCTGTACCCTCAGTACTTAATAGAGCACCTAGCATATCATAGGTTTTCAATAAAATATTCATTGAATGAAACTCAACAGGAGATAACCATAAATTCTCTTATATATTTGAGACTGTAAATACACTCTATGCTGACTAACAATTTTTTTCTTTCATTGGTACCAAACTACTTCAATTACTACAGTTTTTTATGGTTGATGTATGCTCTCACACTTCTGACTTGTGTACTTGCTATTCCTTCTGCTTGGCATGAGTTTCCCCCTCCCTGGTCTATGTAGGGAATTGCTGCTTACTCTTCAAATCTCAGCTCAAGCTCCACCATTTTGTGAAACTCTTGTTTCTGCAAAGCTGGATTAGATAACCCTCCTCCATTCTCTCATAGTCTCTCTGCCCTTGTAATTATCACCCTGTGACTTGGTCATCTATTTACACATCTGCCTCCCTTGGTAAACCTTAAGGACCCTGAGGATCCAGGACTTGATGATGGTATCCCTAGTGCCTGTCATAGTGTCTGGAATTCAGTAGGAGCAGCTGTAATCAGACAGAGCTGAATTTAAATCCAACTGTGCCAATTTATAGCTGTGTGATCTTGGGCAACTTACTTAACCCTGCTGAGTCCCAGTTTCATATCCTGTAATACAAGCTTCTTGATATTCACTACATGAGGTTGTGATGAGGATTCAATGAAGTAAATCTGTATGCATAAAGGGCTGTAACAAATATGTAGACCTCTCATTATCTCACTAGCTCCTTAAGAGGAAAGTAAGACAAGTATTATGAGCTCTATTTTTCAAAGACCCTGAGAAGTGAAAGTGAATTTTCCAAAGTTGCAGGATAAATAAGTGGCAGAGCTAGGACCCCAATATGAATCTTCCAGATTGGAAGCTTGCTGTCTGTCTGGAAAGTAAGAATGTTATGGACTCCAGGGTTCTTGACTCCTAAACCAGCATGCGGGTATGGTGTGTTGCCCTCAGAGAAGACTGGCAGATCCTTGGCAACATTCCTTACCCCACTGAGGAAAATGGAGATTGGTCTCTCCTTTTATCCCCAGGTCCGCCTTAGCCCAGGTGTTCTTGGCTATCTTCTTATTTTTTTTAAGATTTTATTTAGTTATTTTGACACAGAGAGAGAGCGATTACAAGTAGGCAGAGAGGCAGGCAGAGAGAGGAAAGCAGGATCCCCACTGAGTGGGGACCCTGATGCGGGGCTTGATCCCAGGACCCTAAGATCATGATCTGAGCTGAAGGCAGAGGCTTCAACCCACTAAGCCCCCCAGGCGCCCCTTGGCTATCTTCTTAATTAGGAAGCAGGAAGCCATTTCCTACTATCTGAAATAGAAGGTGGAGAAATGCAAGAGTTTTCTTCCATGAGGGGCAGCTAAAGGTTGGGCCTGCTCTGGAGGGATTGTGAGAGGGAAGGAAAGCTCAAGAACTGCTAAATATAGTGCTTACTATTTGCCAGCCACTTTTTCATTTGTCCATTCATTCAGGTAGTAAACACTTGCTATGCACCTACTATTTGTCAGGTGCTATACTGGATGCTGGGAGTATAGTGGTAATGAAACTGGAGGGGGAGGCACAGATGGCAAACAGGTAATAAATACAAAGAACAGGTAGTCTTCTCATTTTATGTATGAGTAAACTCAGTCTCAGAGAGGGAATATGAATTGGCCACACAGTTGGTGCTGGAATCCAAAATGTGGATTTGTCTAACTTTAAACCTGGTATTCTTTCCACTATATCACCTATATCCCTGAACCACTGCCTCCAAATCATTCCCTTGACTTACTTGTCTTAGTGCTCAAAATGGCACCATTAGAGAGGTACACCTATGGGGTAATAGTTACATCCAAGAATTCCCTATCCCTATCAGGATAGCATACCTGGGAACCTGATACATATACACAGCTATTAGTGTTCTCAATTTATGAGTTTAATATAGCAGTTACTTAGCAGAAACCGGAGAAGAGTGGGTACCAGGTAGTGAGTTCGGTGGAGGAGAGAGGTAGAAGAAGGAAAAATATATAGCTGGAATGAAGGCCCAATGTATTAAAAGTAAATATGGATTGGTCTTTTTATAACTTTGGCAGGATAAGACAGAAATAACAAAAGGAATATTTATAAATGTTGGTGACATAAAAAAATTAAAAAAAATTTTATGTTGCAAAAATTAAAATCAGAAGACAAAGGACAAACTAGGGACAAGCTTGCAAGATATTCAACATAAAAGGGGCTGCCACCCTTAAAATATAAAGAAATTTCATAAATCAATAATTAAAAGAGAACACCTCAGGAAAAATTGAACAAAGGATATGAATAAATAATTTATAAAAGAAGAAATCTAAATGACTAACTTAACATGTGAAGATGTTCAACCTCATTAGTAATTATATAAATGAAGATAAAGATGAAGGATTTTTTTTGGTGTAGCATATTGGTAGAGTTTTAAATGACTGATACCAAGTGTTGGTGAGCATGTCAGGATAAAAGTACTTGCATGCACTGATCATGGAAATGGAAGTTAGAATAATTTATCCGAGGAGTGTTTGGTGATATGTATCAAAATTTAAAATTTGAGGGGTGTCTGGGTGGTTCAGTCTGCCTGCAGCTCAGGTTACAATCCCAGGGTCCTGGCATCTAACCCTGCATCAGGCTCCCTGCCCAGCGGGAAGCCTGCTTCTCCCTCTCCCACTTCTCTGCTTGGTTCCCTCTCTCACTGTCTCTCTCTCTCTGACAAATAAATAAATAAAATCTTTAAAAAAATTAAAATCTGCTTACCCTTTGACTAACTGAGGAATAAATGTGGACCAATGTATAGAGATTTGCACAAGATTATTCATCACGATGTTGTTTGATAGTACAAAATTGAAAAGAATCCAAGTGATGAGCACTGGATGTTATATGCAACTAATGAATCATTAAACATTATTTCAAAAACTAAAGATGTACTATATGCTGGCTAATTGAAATTAAATTAAAAAAAAGAAAATCCAAGTGTCCTTTGATAGCAGAATGATTTAAATAAGCTATGGTACATTCATGTAATGAAACCACTTAAAATGGTGAATGGACTCATATTAATTGACATAAAAAGATGCCCATGAAATACTGTTGAGTTAAAAAAAAAAGATTATAAATCAGCGTGTAGAGAGTGTAAATTATGGCGTGTGTATGCATGTGTATGTGATATCTTGGACTATAGTAATAGAAATACTATTTCTGGAAAAAGTTCATCTCTATATTAGACAGAGTCCAGGTCCAGTTTTGTGCATGGTATGTTAATAGGCACAAATACAAATTGGCATCTGTAACAGGGAAGTGAGTGGGCTAAGAGGAAGTGGACCTAACTCAGGGAAATAGTTGAAGGAGCTGGAGCCAGAGAGTAAAAATTCTAGGGAAACCAATTTTGGCTTAAATAAAAGAAACTCTTTGAATGTCCTACCTCTCTTGTGACTGAGTAGGTTGTCCAACTGAGAACTGGAGTGAGCTTATCACCAAAGAAGGTGTGTAAGGGGAGGGGTCAGGCAGTCAGTTAGGGAGCCTCCAAATCACTTTCCTTCTACTTTTTGAGAGTCTCAGACTTGACAAATGCTGTGGGCCTACACTGCCTGATTGGGGCTGATGGGGAAGGCAAGGGCAGGGGTTCCTGAAAATAAAGCCCATTGGGACCTGCAGTGAATTAGAGCAAAAACCACATTCATCCTGGCTTCCCAGTCAAATCCCTGTAGAGATACCTCTTTCCCTTGCCCGGCCTCACTGCCCCAGCGGCCCCTCCCTTCCTACACAACATGTGACCTGTGAGAAGTGCAGAGCTTCCACAACTCTTTCTCTATCTGGGTCAGAGTTTAAATTAGTTCCATTATTAATTAGGCCTATAGGTAGGAGGTTACCTAGGTAGTATGATTCCAAGGGTACTAGGTCAATCCCCCTGTTTTAAGAGACCTCCCAACGTCTCTTAAATTTTTCATGATTAGTGCTTTGTCCTTTGAATCTTGAATACTTTCCAAAATCCCTTTACAAAAATGCCAGTAATTCCAGGAACGGGATCACCTTAAGCTGCCAAGAAAAGGAGGGGGTGGGAAAGGGCTTCTGCATTCTGCAGAAGTCGTCTTTTGAGTGTCTAGAGGAAATTTTGTATGTTGGAAGGCGATGCAAGGCAGAAGAGGGGAGAAGGACTTTGGGGGAGAAATTTTTTAATCCAGGGACCCAACCTCTTCTGCGGTTAAAGCTTATAACAGCTAGACTCAGTAGTTCCTCAGCCTGGCTGCATACTAGAATCACTCAGAGAGCTTTTAAAAATACTGGTGAACAGGCTTATTCAAGCCAGAAGATTTGATTTAATTGGTCTAGTGTGAGGTCCAAGCATTGCAATTTTTGTAAATACCCCCAAGTGATTCTAATGTGTAGCCAGAACTGTGAACCACTAAGCCAAGAGAAGCACAGTCAGATGTAGTCCAAATTGAGGGAGAACAAACAGGTCTAGATTAGCTTCCTGGTCCTCAGCAGGGCAGGACCATGGGGAAAGGATTGTACTACTCCACTGCTCCCCAACTATATCTGCTTGCCTCAAGGGTGATCAGGAGCAGGAGGGCTGGTTACTTATATAGATAACCAAATTTCCTGGTTTGCTTGGGAGTTTTCTGGTTTTAAAACTGGAAGTCCTTCACCCCTAGTAAAGTTGAAATGTTGGTGACCCTACAGAGGGTAACTGCAAGTAATTACACCTTAAGTCATTTGAACACATGGGACAACCACTTCTTTTTCTCCCTCAGTTTTCTCTTCTGAAGAACACCAACAGCCTTTAAAGGCTTGTTCTGCCCTCTCACTGGCTGCTATAAATATAGTGCAAATGAAAGGGCTCAGTGATCTGTAAAGCAATGCATGCAGTAGTGGATAGAATGTTATAAATAATAAGAAGTACCGGTCAGGCTGGAGGTCACAGGATTCTTGCCAGTTAAATCTGTAATGTCCATTGTAGTCGTGGGGTGGCTCTCATTTATCCTTTTCTTTTCTCCCATGGGTTCATTTATCTCTTCTTCCACATTTAAAAAATCCTAGGATATCAGAGCTGGAATTGACCCAGTGATACCTTTCAGTCCTATTCCCCCATCAAATGGAGAGATGGAGGCCTAGAGAGGTAAAATAAGTGATAATACAGATAACATGATAATGCAGCTCATTAGTAGCAGAGCTGAGACTCAAACTCAGCATACATTGATGCCCATCCCCTTCATTTCAGAGTCACAAAACTGTCAAACTATCTCCTTGATTCCCATAAGCTCATATCTCCTTTACAAGGGCATCATATTTAATTTCTCCTACAAACACCATCTGAGTTTAAAGAGAAAAGGAAGCTCAAGGAACTGTGGGAGCTCAGGGCAGGGTAACAAATTCAGTCTGGGAAAGTGGCTATGGTCAGGGAGGACCTCTCCAATAAGGTGAGCTGAGACTAAAAGAAAATTACTAGTTTTTCAGGTAAATGGGGACAGAGGGGGAATGGGGAAGGCAGCAGGGGGAAGGCAGTTTAGGTAATGGAAACGGCATGCCCAGTGTCCCAAAGGAGTCAGAAAATATGGTTTTTCAGTCCACTCCCATTGTTGTATAACTGGAGAGTAAGGTGATAGTTAGCTGGACAGATGAGGCTAGTGGTTTGGACTTTAGTTTACCGGTGTCAATACCACAGAAGAATTTTAAGCTTGGGTCAGATATTTAACTCTCTTGAACCACTGGTAACTCCAGGGTGAATAGAGAGGGATTACGAAAACAGTGTAAAAGTTAGTGATCCTGAATCTCAGAACAAGACTAACACTTTCCTGGCCCAAGCTGCCAGTAATGGAACTGAGGCTTAGACCTGACTGACTCATTTCTGTGGTACTGGGCTGAGAGGAGACTCAGCTCCTGTATGGAGGTTCAGCCCCATCCTCACCTGTGTGGGCTGAATCGGGAAGAATCTGGGCCTAGGCTGGCCAACCTGCAGGTTATCCCTCCCAGAGTATGTTTCCCAGTTTGCTATAGGGTCAGGGACCCAGAGCCACTGGTCCCTCTACCCTTGGCAGCTACTGCTCCCTGGAAATGTGTCCCCCAAGATCTTTGCTCTGGTCCTTATTCTCATCTGTATTGGAGGAGTTTTCTCCATCTGTCTTTTGGGCTTCATGTAATGACCCTTCCTACTCTCAGGTCACTGTAGCATGGGGTTCTCTTTCTCTGCTACAGAGTTTATCGAAAGCATGTTCATTTAGCTTGCAGTCTAATGGGCAAGGCAGACAACAGTAATTAGAGGACAGTGGGAAAATTTAGTATCCAAAGCATAGTGGGAACACAGAGAAGGAAGGGAGTTTCTGTGGGTGGTGGAGCAGCTTCCCAGAGAAAATGACATTTGGCTTGGGTTATCAAGGGTGAGTAGGAATTGGTCAAGTGGAGAAGGATTATAAAACTGAGGGAACAGTAGGCTCAAAGGAATAGAGCTTTGGACCTACCTAGGGATGATTAGGTGTGGTTCTAACAGAGAGGGAATGCATGAATGAGGGAGAATATGGAATGGGAGAGGAAATGCTAAGATGAGACAGCTCAACTACTCCTGGGCATCTCCACCTGGATGGTTTATGGGTAACTTAAACTCACCATGCCCCAAAACTTCTTTTCCTTGCCCCACAAACTGGCCCTTTTGTAGGACTTTCAATCACTGAGTCTTAGCAATTCTACCTCTTTTTTTTAAGATTTTATTTATTTATTTGACACAGAGAGAGGGATTACAAGTAGGCAGAGAGGCAGGCAGAGAGAGAGGAGAGAGGAGGAAGCAGGATCCCTGCCGAGCAGAGAGCCCGATGTGGGCCTCGATCCCAGGACCCTGGGATCATGACCTGAGCCGAAGGCAGCGGCTTTAACCCACTGAGCCACCCAGGCGCCCGCAATTCTACCTCTTTAATCTCTCTCTAATTTATCCTCTTCTCTCAATTCCTAATACTACCACCTTCATCAGAACTGAAGGGTACTGTCTTTTCTTTTACTATAATGAAAACTATGTAACTCATCACATTCCCCTTTCTATTCAGACTCCAGGATGCTCAGAGCCAAATTGACAGCTCAACTCTGTGAGTCACAATGACTTCCATATCTGTGCATTATTCTTACTAATTTCTCCTTTTATCTCACCATCATCAACAGGGTTCCTCAATTTTGACTTCCTGATTCTGAAATCTGTCATTTTTATTTAAAATTGCTATTTATTTATTTTATAATTTTATTTCTTTTCTGTGGTAATTTGACTCAGATCATTTGTGGAAGGTGTTCAGAGATGGATAAATTGAGAGATGGTTGGCCCACAAGAGGTAAAATAGTTCAGATCCTCATTTTTCTGCCTAAATTATTACAATGTCTTCCAAACTGAGTGCTATATCCCATACTCTATCTCATTCCCTCTAATTGGCCTTCCTCTGTTCAGCAATGCTATCCTTTCTAAAAGCAAAACCTGGTCAAGTCATTCCCCTGTTTTGAAAACATTAGCAGTTTCTCATTGTCTTGAGAATGACATTAAAGACCCTTAGCATGAGGTGCAAGGCCATTTGCAAACTTACCACCTCTCATTGATTTATACTTACTGAGTACCAACATACTATATGCCAAACACTGTGTCGGGCACTGGCATTCCATAGTGATAAAAAATAGACACTGTTTCTGCTCTCATAAAACTTATACTCTACTTGGGGAGATTGATATTAATCAACTCAAGACTCAAATAAATGTATACTTACAAATTGTGGCCAAGTTATCTGGAGAAAAACTGGCTCTGAGGACATATGGCAGGGAGCCTTACAAAGTTTTAGAAAGTTCACAAGAAGAAACATTTTATCTAAAGGAGGGATTGGGTTGGTGCCAACTAGGTAAAATATGGGAGTGGAGAAGCATGTATGCCCTGAAGAACAAATAGCAGGAAAAGATCTTTGTAGGGGTGGATTAGAGGAAGAATGATACATACATTTTAGAAACAGAAAGAAGAGCAGTGTGACTGGGATCCAAATAGCAACAGGGTGTGCTGGTTGAGAGGTTAAAGAGGTAGGCAGGAGCTAAACCACAAAAAGCTTTTAAAGACCATGACAAAGAGTTTGTTCTTCATCATTCTGTTATCCATCATAAGAGCAAAGAGAAGAATCCACTGAAGGCCTTTAAGTTGGAGAATGACATGACCAGATTTTCATATTGAAAAGACTCCTCTGAATGTTTTATGGAGAACAGATGGGAGGAGAGCCAGAAAGGATGTGGAGAGATCAATTAGGAACCTGCTGTAGCTATCCATTCAGCTTGGCTGGAACAATGGTAATACCAGCCGAGATGGAGAGAAAAGTAGGCAGTTTTGAAAACCAGTTAGAAGGTCCATTGATAGACTTGGCAATGGACTGAAATGGCAGAGGATGAGGAAGGAGATGTTAAGGATGACTCTTAGGTTTCTGAAGGAGAACAGGCTCAATAGGGAAGACAGGAAGGGGTTTTAAAAATGTTAAATTGGAGGGGCACCTGGGTGGCTCAGTGGGTTAAAGCCTCTGCCTTCGGCTCAGGTCATGGTCTCAGGGTCCTAGGATCGAGCCCAGCATCGGGCTGCCTGCTCAGCAGGGAGCCTGCTTCCTCCTCTCTCTGCCTGCCTCTCTACCTACTTGTAATCTCTCTCTCTCTGTCAAATAAATAAATGGATTCTTTAAAAAATGTTAAATTGGAGGCATCTGTGAGTTGGAACCTCTTTGTCATATGACCTAGTGATCCAGCCTCATCCAGATCCAACTTGCAGATCTCTAAGTTTCTGTGATCTCTTTTGCTTCCTTGACTTTATAGATTCTGTTCCTTCTATTGAATGCAACACTTTCCTTAACTCCTGTCCTCCATTCCCACTCTCCAGGTGGAAGTAGTAGCTTGAGGAAATTCTTTGTGACTTTGCAGGGTGTGTGTGTGTGCGTGTGTGTGTGTGTGTGTGTGTGTGTGTGTGAATACAGAATGAGTGAGTTTAGTAGTTAAAAGTGTGGGTCCTGTGTAAGAGCATCTGGGCCTATATCTTGTCATCTTCAGGTGCCAATGACCTTGATCTTTAGCTTCAGCTTCCTCATCTATAATATGGAGATAATAATAACTGTGATTTGAGGCTGTGAGGATTAAATGAGATAATAATTCATATCAAATAATTAGGTGATTGAAACATAATAAGTACTCCACAAATATTGACTGCAGTTATTGTGTTTAGTGTTTGTGGGGGTAGAATGGGTGGGAAGCAGATGTGAACAATGAAGACACCAGTCTCATTAGAAATATCCAGCTGCATTTAAAAAGAGAGATGAAGCTGGAGATGAAAGGTAGGGCTTGGATGTGGATGGGGAGAGAATGCCAAAAATCACTGTCCATAAGTCATCAAATAAGCACTCAAACTTAGGCTGAGATGCCAATTCATGTGACCTTTCTACTCAGCTTAGTGCTGACTTTCACCAGGAGAAAAATTGAGAAAAAACAGTTGCTAAAAGGCAGGGTGAAAGATGTAAGCCTGATGATTCACAGACCTGTACCCCTTGGGCAAATAATAAAAATAAAATTAAAAAAATAATAATAATAAAATAAAAAAATAAAAAATAAAAAATAACGGTTCTGTGCATTCCTAAATATATTGGCCTTTGAATTGTTAAAAATAAAAAAAATAAAAATAAATAAAAAAATAAAAGGCAGGGTGTATCACTTCAGCAAGGAGAAGGTGGAATGCTCAAGATGCAGTCTAAAGGAAGATATAAGATATTCAGTGTATGAGAGACTCTGTGTAAGGGAGTGGTGATTCTAATTCTAGCTCTTATTAGGTTGTGTGGCCTTGGGGAAGGGTCATACCTTCTCTGAGCCTTTTCATAGTAGGGCTAGGAATCTCTACCTTTCAAAAGCAAGGAGTAAATGAGATAATAAGATAATATGTGAAAAAACAGACCATCACCATCACTGCAAATAACCTATGAACAAGCTCCTACCATTGCACATGGCACATAGCAGGTGCCCCAGAAAAAGTTCTTGATTGAAAATCACCATCTGTACCTATGCAAGTATGAAAAAGAACATCTCTCATTATACCCTAATGGAGAATTTTCTATGATTACCATAATAAATCACTACAAATTTAGTGGCTTAAAGCAACACTAATTTATTTTCTTACAGTTCTGGAGGTCAGAAGTCTAAAATGGGTTAGCAGGGCTGCATTCCTTCTGGAAACCAGGGGAAAATTCATTTCCTTACCTTTTCCAGTTTCTTGAAACTTCCCACATTCCTTGGCTGTGGATAATCTCCATCTCAAGGTCATCTGATTAGCAACCTTAATTCCATCTGCAATCTTTTTTCCTCTTTGTTATGTAATATAACACATCTATAAGTCTGGGGATTAGGATGTGGACCTCTCTGGTGGGACCATTATTTTGTTACTCTGCCTACTGTAAGAAGGTAGGTATTAAACAAGTAAATACAGAGATAATATGCATTATTGAAAATTATAGTTAATGCTGTGAAGAAGACAAATCTCTGAGATTGAAAATAAAGTTGTTTTTTTTTTTCTGGAAGGAGGGTACAGAGCATTCTGTTTTAGAAAGAATGATTAAGGAAAGGAGTTATATTTAAACTGAGACCTAAAGAAAGAGAATGAGCCAGCCATACAAATAGCCAGAGGAAGAGTGTCTTAGGAAGAGTGTACCAGTCAGAAGGAACAGCATCTCTAGAGACCCTAAAGTAGGAAAAGTATGACACTGAACAGGAAGTAGAGGTATCCTACATCCAGCCTTGCATAGGGAGTGGGAGAACGCAGGTAGGAGCAGAACATCTTGTAGAAGTAAAGGAGATGATAAATGAGTAAAAGTAATGAGCTAAAGTGATTTCATTACCTCCATCTCCATTTTCCATATAATCTATGAGGCCAGAGCCATTAGGGATGAGAAGCAGCCCCCCTAGACCATCAGGCAACCCCATGACCCCTGGGGTATACTGTGCTGATCAAGCTTTCTAAAAAAATTGAAATGACCAGAGTGTGGAGTACCAGAGGCCCAGTACACCTGCAGCTCTGGTACACAGCCAGTCAGTGGGTGGATCCAGACAGAGGCCTTTGCCAAGGAAACAAGGATGATCTCATCTCTATGACAAACACCGTCAATTAGGAAAGCTTGGAGCTGTGCAAGTTTGTGGGAGATGAGAAGAAAGTGCAAACCATAACCTTTGACATTAGGAGCTTTTGTTGCAGATTTGGAACTCATGTTGCAAGATGAACAACACCTCCCCAGTTTTCAGATCAGTTGCTGGACAAAAGAAGCCCAAATTTTTCCTGGGTTTCAGATCCTGCTCTGAGCCATGATAGGTACCCTGTCTGGGTTTGCTCTTAGCAGAGATAACCCAAAAACCGACCTCTGTATTTTTTTCTCCCTGAGAATCATTCAGCTTCTGTTTTTAGGAGATGTCTCCAAAGCAATAGAATAATAGGACCTTTTGTTTTTTTTACTAACTTGCTTGATCCTTATTGTTCTTGAGTCTGGAGACCCAGCAGAAGAACACTAGCCTGAGAATCATGAGAGCTAGGTTTTTCCAGAGCAAGTTAATTTGCTCCTCTAGGCCTTAGTTTCCTTACACATAAAGTGGAACATGTAGCCTAGATGATGGGTAAAGGTGTGATGTTCTAGGATTCTGATTTCTGTTTTCATCCTTTCACAAGGTGGGGTTAGACAATGATGAAAGACTAGGCTAGCTCTAAGATTTGGTGTTTCTATGAGTTAAACACAGGGCTCTTTCTCTGGGCTCTCTTTCTTCTCCTAAACATTCTGACACAGAAAAATTCACTAGATATCTTTGAGCCCAGTCATCTGGCAGTACATTTGAGGTTTTGTTGATCTGTGGAAAGTAGAGTCAGATCTCGGTCTCTAAACCCAAAGCCTTGGAGAAAAGGAGGTTGAGGGGGTTGGGTAGTGATAAGTGTGTGAAAGAAAGTGGAGAACAGGTCCTCCTCTTCCCCTGAGACATTACACCTGCCGGCAACATATCCTTTGGAGCCACTGGGGAGGTCCAAGAACACATGATGTAGCTGGTTCTGAGGGGCATGTCAAACTTGGTTGATGTCCCTGCATTTTCCTCAATGATACATATCTGCTTTCCTCTGCATGTACACACATGGCTGAACATAAGCAAAGTGCTTTTGAGGGGATGGGAAGAAGAAGAAGGGCTCTCAAAATATATTTTGAGACCTGTATTTCTCAGATAAAAGAATGTTGGAATGTTTTCTGGTCTGAGACTGGGGTTAAGGAATGAGAAAAAGTGTTTCTGAGGTGAATCTCCTTATCAGCAAACTGAAAACACAAATTAGACCCATCAACACACATGCACTCAAAAGGACACATAAACAGACAAGTATGGGAGTGTACAGACAATACACATATGACCAAACAGGCACATCTAAACCTGGGAGAATCCTGGAACCTACGTTTCAACCCACACAGCTATGATCATTCTTTTTCCTGGTTTGTACTTTATGGTTTGCAAAAATGCTTCTCATGTTCAACCTTATATATCCTTTCGAAACAATCCTGGGAGATATCAATTATTATTACCTCAGTTTATACAGATGAGGAAACTGAGGCTTGGGGTTAATCAATTGATTTGCATAAATTTTTTGGACCAGTGAATGACAAACGATAGGCTAGAAACAGGTCTTCTGGTTCCAAATTCAGTGTTCTTTATATTATTTTATGCTGCATTCTAAGTGACACTTTCTTTCTCTCCCTCATAAAAAAACATGCAGATATCTGGCTACGTGTGTGTGTGTGTGTGTGTGTGTGTGTGTGTGTGTGTGTGTGTGTGTACACACATATACATAAATCAACCACATACAACTCTAGCCATTAGCAGAAGGTATTGAGTAGTGTTCTTTTGGAGGCCTCAGTAACTGGAGAGGAGTCTGCTCAAACTTTTGAGGCAACCTCTGTTCCTTGTCCATTTACCTATGCTTTTTCAGAACATTGGAAATAGTTTTATTTGGCCTTGCTAAGATGAAGTCTTTGATTTTCATACTTCAACATTTATATTGTAGGATGTGAGGAATGGTAGAATGGTAGGAATGGTAGAAAGAACACATTATTTCCATACCTGTGAGAGTAGTGACTTCTATATGTCCATATATGTCCATATCCCTGGAGCCTAGCACAATGTGTTTTGTATAGTAAGCACACAGACATATATTCTAAATGAACCCAATAAATGGTTGGATGAATAATAAAGTCAAATGGCTTAATTTCAGGTTCTTACTGTAGTGTAATCATGGCCAAGTGACCTCACTTTTTTGAGCCTCAGTTACCCTTAGCTGTCAAATAAGGATTGATACCTATTCTGTCTAACTAAGATGTTCTTAGGAGTGAATGAGATACTGATTTGAAAGTGGCTTTGTTTTCACCTGAGGGTTTTTAAAATATTGGTTTCATAGATTTTTTAATTTTTTAATTTTTTTTTTATTTTTCATTCTTTGCCCTAGGGGTACAGGTCTGTTTCATAGATTCTTATTGTATAGCAATCTCTTCTTCAACCTCTCAGGGTGTGGGCTCCTCCAGTCTTTGCTCACACATCTCCAACTATGACTTCAGTACTTCGTTTGAGGGAGAGTTGGGGAGCAGAGGGAGAGGGAGAGGGAAAGAGAGAATCTTAATGAGGATCTACACCCAACACAGAGCCCTATGTGGAGCTCTATCTCATAACTCTGAGATCGTGACCTGAGCCAAAATCAAGAGTCGGATACAATGACTAAGCCACCCAGGGCCCCCATGACTTCGGAACTTATTCAATGACTCTCCAGTTTTAGACAGATATAGTAAAAGTCTTCTTCCTTGTATCTCATTATAACTTTCTCCCAGCTCTGTCCTTTGGAGCCCTATAGAGCCCATCTGTTACCTTTTTTTTTAAAAATTAACATATAATGTATTATTTGCCCCAGGGGTACAGGTCTGTGAATCATCAGTCTTACACATTTCACAGCACTCACTGTAGCATAAACCCTTCCCAATGTTCATAACCCAGCCTCCTATCCCCACCCCCCAACCCCCTAGCAACCCTCAGTTTGTTTCATGAGATTAAGAGTCTCTTATGGTCTGCTACCTTTTCTTAAGGTGACCATTCTGAACTTCAAACACATAGACAACATCCTCCTGAATCTTTCCAAAGTCAAACCATCTCAGATCCTCCAACTGCTTCTCATGTATCCTGGACCCTAGGCCCTCCCCAACTAGCTCACTCCTTACTCTCCTATGGATATATCCCAATGTGTGTGTCTCCCCTTAAAGTGGGGGGACCACAGTAGCATACAGTTCTTCAAATGGGGTCTGACTAGGGAAGAAGAGGACAAAACTGTCTTTTTCTCTTGGACCTTTGTCTTCTAGGTGTGAACTAACTCTACTGGAAACCACAGTTCACTGCTAACATTTATGAAGTTTATTATCAAGTAAAACCTCAGAGGTCTTTCTTTTCAATTATTTTATTTCATTTTATTTTTTATTTATTTTTATTTCATTTTCTTTTATTTACAGTGTTATAGTAGTTTCATGTGTATAATATAGTGATTCGACAATTCCATACATTGCTTCAGAAATCTTTTTACCCATGCTGCATCTAAGCTACATCTTCCCCATCTTTTCCTCAGGACGGTGACTTTTTGAACTCCAGCACAAACCTTACATTTGTTCTACTTTTAAGTTTTACCATTATTTGGGCCTGTCACAAACTTTTTGGATTCTAACTCTATTGCCCAACCTATCTACATTCTCTCCCAGATTCTTTTTATTCTCCTTTGTTCTCTTCTTCCCCCTTCTCTTCCTCTTCTTCCTCCTCCTATTCATGTATTCATGTATTCATGTTTCTTTTCTTTTTTTTTTACTGTTTTATATAATTACAAAAGTAATTCAGGCTCATTGAAAAAATTAAATAATATAGAAATATATACATTAAGAAGTAAAAAGTCTCTCTTTACTGTCCTATCTAATCCCAGTTCCCTTTCTTGAGATAATAACTGGTATGATTTGCTGCGCATGTTTCTCCTTTTCTGGGAACTTATATATGTTTAAGCACATGGATATTTTAATCCATAAATAGTATCATACAATTTATATTGTTCTTCACAGTCATAGCAGTTCTTTTTGTGGTAGTTCATGGTTTTAAAAGGCCAAACAGGATCCCGTTGAATGGATATGCTGTAATGTACACTGTATATAATTAGTCTCCTTGTCATTGATATTTAGTTTGTATCCCTTAATTATTATAGTATCACAGTGAATGTTTTTCTTAACTCCTCTTTGTGAAGTAGAGTGTTTTCCTAAGGTAGATTGGTGGCAGATCTGGCACACACACACACGCACACACACACACACACACACACACACCACACAACATACAAAAGGGAGGAGAGAGTTTTAAGTGGAGGGAGGAGTAATGAGACAGGAATAGGAGGCTCTGTTCTATTAGTTTTGTCTCCTAACAGGAGAACTTAAGTCAGTGTAAGGGGAAATTTGGGCCATTAGAGAATTTGGACATAATACAAATTCATAGGCCTGCAGGGCTAGATCTAAGAATGGTGGATCCCTCTCTTCCCCTGGCCTAGCTGAGCAATTTGTCCTGAGCTCCAAAGATACGCCTGGAAGTGTTTTGGACTTCTTCTGCCTGGAATACAAAATGTGATCCCTTTCCAGGAGCAGTTACAGCCCAGCCTGAAACGGAGGGAAAAAAAAAGAAAAACAGCAGTTGACAAGACAAAGCGAGATATGGGAGGGAAGCCAGATGAGCACTGCGGACCTTGGGCACTACAGGAACTGGGGAGAGGCAGACAGTAGAAGGAGGGCATAAGAGATCAAGGGAAGGCTTTGTGCAGAGACAAGAGTGAGCACACTATACTGTGTATATGTGGTGGGAGTAGCCTGGCTCCAGGCAACAGGCTGTGCTGGGGAGCTGTGGGAGGAAGAGAAGGCTGCAAAGGTTAAGTGTGTGTGCTGGGAAGAGGGGGTCACCTGAGTACTCTAAGCACAGGTGATGGCTGCATTTCTGAAGACAGCCTGGATGGGGCAGCCTGGAGGCAGGGAGACCAGGGAGTCGGTGAGGGTTGACCTAGGGCACTGACCATGGAGACTAAGGGGAGAGAAGCTGTGAAAGAGAGCAGGGCTTGGTGACTGGATGGTAGGGGTCAGGCAGAGGGGAGTTAAAGATGATGACAGTGTGCACACAAAGGATGGCGCTAATAGGAAAACCAGCAACACAGAGCCAACAGGAAGGAGAGCTCCTAGGGAGGAAGAGGGTGAACACCCCTTGCAGAGCCTCATATAAAACCAGGCATCTGGTCACTGCTGGAGGCATGAGTGGAGTGGACAAATAGCTTCCCTCTAGGTGTACTGAGTTGTGAAATGAACTGTGAGTCATTCACAGAGGTTGCCATATGCCCAGAAGGCTCTCTGGCCACATAAAATCTGTGGTCTCTGGGGTTAGGGCTGGGGGCTAATGACTCTCCTGAGAGACCCTTTCTGCAGGGCTAATTTCATATTCCAAGAAGACACTGGCTCAAACTGAATTGATATTGGCTGCCTCAGGGATGCTCTTGAAAAGTTTCCAGGCTTTTTGGAGGAAAAGCCAGAGAGAAGATCTTTCTTCTCTCTGTGGTCCATTAGTATGATTAATAATAAATATTCCCAGGCACTTCATATTGGCAAGATGCTGTTATCACCACTTTTTATTATTATCCACCTTCTATCTCAAGCTGTCTAGTATGACCACTGAGGTGTAGGGGTGATATGAATCTTAAAATGCATCTCTTTCCTTAGGTTTGTGTGATCACAGGTCAGGTTGTGGAAAGAATGTAGACTTTGGACTCACAAAACCTGGGCCCAAATCCTTGTCCCACCATCAACAAACTGTAACTTTTGGATAAGTCACTTCATTCCTGAAAGTTTCAAACTCCTCATTTCTACCTCTAAAGTTTCTTGCTAGATATTGAAATGTCCTTTTCACTGTTCAGCACACAATAGGTGCCTCATTAAAGTTATCTTCTCCCCTTTCACCCAAACCCTAGCTTTTGCTTCCAAGAAGTGGGTAGAAGACTGAGGGTGCTTAAAAGCAATATTTTTCTACTGCTCAAGTATACTGTACTCACAACCATATTGTACCAGGAGGACCTATTTACTTTGGGGTAGATAACAGTATATTCTTGTGTTTATTCTCTTGTTTGTGTAAAGGGTATAGATAGCCTAGTGCCTGGGCTATTAACCCAGAGGAAGGAAGAGAGAGAAAGGCCTTGGAGTGTGTGGCCTCAAGCTAATGTTTGCTTTCATCTATGCCAAATTTCTCTTTTATGAACGGGGGCGGTGGGGGTGGTGACTCAGTTGGTTAAGCGTCTGACTCTTGATCTCAGCTTAGGTCTTGATCTCGGGGTGTTGAGTTCAAACCCCATGTTGGGCTCCATGCTGGGTGTGGATCCTACAAGAAACAAAGAAAGAGAGAGAGAGAGAGAGAGAGAGAGAGAAGAAAGAAAGAAAGGAAGGAAGAAAGAAAGAAAGAAAGAAAGAAAGAGGGGAGGGAGGGAAGGAAGGAAGGAAGGAAAGAGAGAGAGAGAGAGAGAGAGAGAGAGAGAGAGAGAGAGAGAGAGAGAGAGAGAGAGAGAGAGAAGGGGAAAAGGGGGTAGGGGAGAAGAGCAACTTCAGAGGCTTAATTAATTCCTTCTCTAAGCATCAGCCAAGAGCAATTGTGCTGAGTGAAGCAGAGAAGATCTAATTTAGGTGTAAAGAAGAACTTCCCAACAGTGATGAAAATGAAAAGCATCCCTCAGAGAGTTCTAAGTGATGGGATCTTTCAACTGTTACCATCCAATAAGTGGGAAGGCAAGGGTACTTCTTTATTCGAAGTATCTCTGGGATTCAGTATTGCTCTCTATCTAGTTCCTCTCTGGTATTGTCTCTCCTGCACTATTGTGTCCTCTGAAGGAGAAATACCATTTAGAATGTAGAAGCTTCTTTATTGCAGTGAGTTTAGATCCAAGGGATGGGAGGTGATTACAAGTCTAATCTTATTTCTCTCTTGAGTTTGGGATAGGCTTTCACATACATCTGCATCATGCAGTTCCTAGTTTCAATTTCCTTGACTCTGATATCCAGACTTGCTGCTGCTCCAGAATAGTCCCAGTCCCCCAGGAATCCTGAGCCTTTCCACCTGGACCCCATATCTGGTCCTAAAGCTCAGATGTTTTGCATCTCTTATCGCTGATTCAGATGTCCCCAGCTTCCTTGGACTCCAGGTCTAGAATTTTTCTGTAACAACCTCTGCTCATAACCGGCCCTCACCTACCTTTGCTTGAAAAATACTTGCCTACTCATCCTTGAAATTTCTGAATTCAGATCTTCTGAAAATCTGTCTTTATACCTTTTACTTCCCTCATCCAGGGTTACTAATATATGTTGGCCCTTATTCACATGTCTTCTCTTTACAAACAGTGGGATAAATGTCATCATGTCTAAACCTAAGTGTAAGGATTACTCTGGCTGCAGGAAGGCTGACCTAACTCTCATTTTACATGGGGTCATGGTAGAAAGTGGGGTGGAGGGAGATAAGAAGTTCTGGTTATATAGGTATAAAGAGTCTTACAAAGAAGTAAGAAACAAAGGTGTGTTTTTCTGGCCATCTTGAAGAACAAGAGAGCCCCTCAGCTGCTTCCACTTTGCTCTGGAGATGGGGAGAATAACTGAGATGGGTCCCCCCTAGCTACAGGGTTTTAAGTGTAACCTTTAAGCAATATCCAGCTGCTTGACTATAATCACCATAACCAGCTTCTGTCTGGTGAAGTTGGAGGGGAAACTACCTCCCATGTTCTAGCTTTCAAATTTTCTTGCCTGTATTATCACAGCAGTTTAACTGAATTCTTCGTCTTCTCTACTATCCCTGAATCCATTCTTTATACTCATTTCCTGATCTTGTAAATTCTTTCCGGTTTCTGATCCTCAGTTTCCTCAACCTGAATGGGGGCTTGACTAAGTAGTTTCTGATAGTCTATGCTTTCCTCCTATTTCCCAAAATTCACCTGCCCAAAGGGCCATCCCTATCCTTCTTTCTTGGCTCCTCGTCCATCAAATTCCTTAGCTTCCCCACCCTCTGATCTCCCTTTCCCTATTTGGATCCCTGTGCTCCTTTTCCCTTTTAATAGTGTGTTAAGCTGCTTGACACTCCTTAACCAGCTCTCTCTTGTGTGTTATAGGGGGTGTTGACATGGGACATGGGGAACGACACATGGGGGTTTCTACTTTCCAGAATGGATAATGAAAGTTGGAGTCTTCAAAGAACTTCCCTTCCCCCTTTAAGCACTTAACCTACTCTGAAGCCTTTGTGGGCTTTAATAAATGAGGGAATCAGTGAGTTGTGGGAGTTAAAGTCCATGGTAATGTCAAGGAATGTGATTGGATGCTCTTGCTATCCCTGCTTCGGAGGCTTTCTGGGGAGTGCTGCTCTTCCTTAGAGAGTCAACTGCTCAACTTAATAGTTTGGGCAGGGAACTTTTTTTTTCAATTCTGTAATACATCTAAAGTATCTAAATTTCATTTTTTGAATTTATTTTAAATTCCAGTATAGTTATAATACAGTGTTATATTACTTTCAGGTGTACAATATAGTGATTCAACAATTCTATACATCATCCAGTGCTCATCACAACAAGTGCACTCCTTAATCCCCATCACCTATTTCACTCATTCCCACCCTATCTCCCCTCTGGTAACCATCAGTTTGTTCTCCATAGCTAAGAGTCTCTTTCTCTATTTCTTCTTGCTTTTTTTTTTTTGGTTCTTAAATGAGTGAAATCATGTGATATTTATCTTTTTCTGACTGATTTATTTCACTTAGCATTACACTCAATCCATGTCATTGCACATGGCAAGATTTCATTCCTTTTTATGTTTGAACAATATTCCATTGTGTATATATATCACATCTTCTTTAACCATTCATATGTTGTTGGATACTTGGTCTGCTTCCATAATATGGCTACTGTAAATAATGTTGCTATAAACATAGGGGTGCATTATCCCTTTGAATTAGTGTTTTTGTATTTTTTGGGTAAAAATACACAGAAGTACAATTACTGGATGATAGGGTAGTTCTCTTTTGAACTTTTCGAGGAACTTCTATATGTTTTCAAGAGTGCATGTTTGCATTCCCACCAACAGTGCAAGAAATTTCCTTTTTCTCCATATCCTTGCCAACAGTTGTTTCTTGTGTTGTTGATTTTAGTCATTCTGACAGGTGTGAGGTGATGTCTCCTTGTAGTTTTGATTTGCATTTCCTTGATGATGAGTTGAGGAGGGAACTTTGTTTACCCTAGCACACATCAATGAATCTTGACAGCACTGAGAGAAACTGAGGCACACTGATTCATGCACATTATTGAGTTGGGAAAGCAGAGGAGCAGGGAATAGGACTGCTGATTCTTGAGGGCAAATGCAAGGTCAGTCCTTATGCAACCTTACTAGACTCATCTGTTGTTCTAGGGATTCTACTTCCTTTCTCATCCTTTTATAATGTCAGAGTGGGAAAGGACCTTGGAAGCCCAGGAATCCAGTCGTTTCTTGTTACAAAAGGGGAACTCAAGTCCAGAGAGGGGAAGGGACTTCCCAAGGCCTCACAGTGGTCAGAGTGAGTTCATGGCAAAGCTACACCTAGAAGCCAGCTGTCCTGATCACCCCTCTCAAGTGCCCATTCCACTTCGCCAAGCTGGCTCATCATCCTTGAGGTATGTGGTGTCCTACATTGTAAAGCATACTCAGACCATACCTGCACACTTTTGCTTATGGATAGAAGGAAAAAGAACTATGATCAGTCACTTTCAAAATAAAACTCAAACTAATCCAGATAACTGCTAGTCTTGAATTCTATTGTCTTGGGATTCTGTGACCTTGAAAGAAGCAGAATGATTGCTGCCAAACACATCTCAAAGGCGTGGACTGAGGGGGCATCCCACCCGGGGATTATAGACTTATCAGAAAGTAAACACACAAATCATGAGTGTGTTTGGGGAGGGAATAAAGCAACAAGGCATTGATTTGAAGAAGACGAAGACTGGGATTTGAAAGGAAGGAAACTGAATAGAGAACACATAAAGAAAATAAGGCAAATTCTGTTGAAAATGAGGACTGAGTAAGAATGGAGAGGAAATATGATGGGAAAAGGGATATACAGATGTACAGAAGAGAACAAATGAAGTGTTGGAAGAGTTGAGGCAGTGTAGCCAAGAGAAGAGAAGTTTCAGGGGCATATGGGATCTTCAGAGCTCTAAAGAATTATTAGGGAGGGCGCCTGGGTGGCTCAGTGGGTTAAAGCCGCTGCCTTCGGCTCAGGTCATGGTCCCAGGGTCCTGGGATCGAGGCCCACATCGGGCTCTCTGCTCAGCGGGGAGCCTGCTTCCTCCTCTCTCCTCTCTCTCTGCCTGCCTCTCTGCCTCCTTGTAATCTCTCTCTGTGTGTCAAATGAATAAATAAAATCTTAAAAGAAAAAGAATTATTAGGGAGAGTAGGGGATTTGTGTGGCCACAGGGAGCAGAGCTGAGATCCCTAGGGGAAGTCACAGAGAAAAGGAGTTCAGCTACATGCAAGGACTTTCTGAGAGTCAGAGCTGTCTTGAGAGGGAACAGACAGTTTTGATAGGTGGTGAGCTCCTCATTTATGGAAACTTGCAGTCAGGGGCTGTAACCCTCTGCCAGGCTGCCACCCAGGGTCGAGCCCTGCTTGGGGGTGGGGCAGGGATGGCCTGGATTTGAAGGGGTAGGGGCTGTGAAAGGGGTGGGAGAAAGAGTAGGCCTGTGTCGGTGGGGGGGAGCCCCCCAAGGAGCGCCTAGGCCCAGCCTGACCCCCACGTGGCTGG
>LNAC01001557.1:31599-82087 GCA_002007465.1 Ailurus styani
ATGTACGGTACAGCAGAGTCGTGGCCCGTTAGCAGGAAGCCGAGCAGTTGCCCCCGCGCTAGAGAGGGACCCAATCCGAGCCTCCAGCCCCAGAGTCCGTGCTGTGTGTACTGTGTGCTCAGCGCTGCCAGACAGCTCCTAGCCGAACTTTATCAACTCTGCCACTTTTGCAGCCACCATGCCTAAGACGGTGAGTACAGGGGATGTGCGCTGCCGCCCTGGGGGCTCTAGCTGACTCTAGTAGCCTCTTGCTGAAGGCTAGGGGCTTGGCTAGCCATCCGTCCACTCAGAACGCCGCGCCCTTCGCCAAGGCCTGGGTTGGGGAGGGGCGAGAATGGAGTCCTGGTCTGGTGAGCCCTCGGGTGTGAGTGGGTACCAGGCTAGAAGTGTGGGCAGGGTGGGACCGGCCTTTTTCTCAGATTCCAGTTTCTTGCGTGTGGGATGAGGCAGTAGGGAAGGTTCCTTGGCGACCCCGAGGTCTCCTCTTGCTCCTGACGGTCTATGGGGGAAGGGGAGAGGAACATTTCCTTCAGTTCAGGAATTGGCGCCTTTCCGGGGGCAAGGCTGCTTTGGTCCAGGAGGGGCTATGGGAAGGGCACAGGGAGCTTCAGTGGGCTGACCCTGTACCCCCATTCACGTTTCTCATGGTCTCCCTTGGAGGCTCCAGATGTTTTCCACTGGTAGAGGAGGAAAGGTTTGGTGGAGGAGAGAGTTGTGGAGGGACTCATCAGAGGTTGTTTGCTTCTACTCAGGATCATTAATACTTCACTGGGAGGAGGATGTCTGCTCTACTTGCTAGGGTGGAAGACTGGTTTCTTCCTCTCTCTACCGACAGATCCTTGCCCTTCCCATTACTTAATGGCTTTCTATCTCCTTCTATCCCCTCCAGACTGTTCTGTGAGGTGTGGATTATCCCCTATAGTGCCACACCTTTCTAGAATGGTGGTAGCTTCTAGTATTTGGTCTCCACCCCACTGGCTGTTATGAGAAGAACAGAAGCCTCCTGGGAGTGGGGCCTAGAGAGGCCGGATGCCCAGAAGGGAGGGGCATAGGAGGGGTGTGCCTGAATAATGAGTCCTGCTTGCGTTTGTGCAAGTCATACCAAGAGGCTACAGGGGCCCTTCTCTTGTTCAGGAAGGCCTGGTGAGCACCCAGGCTTGAGTCCCTAAGGCCAAGAAGCTTGTGCTTCCAGACCCCTCTCCCTAGAGGACTGTCTGAGCCTTGTAGTGCTGAGATAGTGACTAGTAGCCTTAAGAAGGTCTGAGGGTCCCTGGAGGAGAGAAATGGCTGGGGCGGGGCGGGGGGGGGCTGGTTCTTTGGGTGTATGCTGAATTTGGTTGCCACGTTGCTATAGTCCAGCCTTTCTGCCAAGTCATTCTTGCCTTTCCAGAACCCTGTCTATTAGAAACACCAAGTTTTCAACAAGTATGTGCTTCTACATTCTCTCTTTTTTACATTGCTCATGGTTTTATGACATGGGGTTTTTCCACACTTGTTCCCCCTCCCCCAACAAACATAAAGTGAGAGAGAATGGTTTTGAAAAGAGAAAGAGGGAAAAAAAAGCCCACTGTCTCTGCCAACACAGAGAATTATAAAGATCCTTCCAGGAGACTCGTTTTGAGTTTCTCTCTCTATGGGTGGTTTTACCTAAATAGATGGGTGGATCTCTGGGAACAGACTTTGCCCCATGATCTCTCTTCACTACTGGCATCCTTCATCCTCAATTTGAAAATATTTCACCTTTAAATGCAACATGATGGGCCTGGAAATTGTCTCAAAGTTGCCTTAACCACCCCATCTCAGTCAGAAGTGGCAAAGAAGATAGCCTGGTGATCCTTTTCCTGGGCTTGGAGGGAGGCTGGAGAATGAGCTGTTTGAGGTCAGGCCTAGGGTACTGAAGGTACCTGAATACTGAAGGTATTTTTATGCAGATTGACTGAAACTTGAATCAAATTGGAAGGAGAGGGCTGAATTTTGACAGTCTGAAAGCTTTGGAGAACTTTCCATGCTGTTCAGTTCAAGGAATAGTCAATTTTTAGGAGAAACAACTATATCATGCCTATTAAGACCATGGAATCTTGACCTGAGAGAGACCTCTGAGACTCTCTAGTACAACTTTCTTCCTCTCCCTACCCCACTATTTCTCTTTTAACTAATGAGGATATTGGGCTTATAGAATAGAACCTATACACTAGTTCACTGTATGCTAGCTAGTAACTTTAATGGAGGAAGAAAATTCCCTATTTGCTGTTCCTTCTTCACTAGTTAGGCTATTAGGCTATTTCTAGATTATGACAGATAGGGAAGGGTAGTGGAAAAATCAAATCCGTTCATTCATATAAACTATGTCTACAGTCTGTCTAGAATTGGTTTTACTTTTACAGCCAGTTGTCTCCCTTAGTCAGCTCAACCTCCATTAAATCTGTTAAAACATGCTTTTCTGTACCTTCTCTCTGCCAAATCTTGGATTCTGCTTTTAGTTGCGTTTCCTAAGTCTGCCAGAATGAAGAAGCTTATAACTGACATTTATACTTTCTGCTAAGACAGTTGTTAAAAAAAAAAAGCTTTCCCCCTCCCTGCCCTCTTTAAATTTTTTTAGGTCACAAAGTCTTTGGGAGTTTTTGATTCCCTAAAAAGAGATTGTCTTGAATTTTCAAGGTTTTCTTGAGTTTTTGGTTTCTTAGAGTTGAAAAAGCTCTTCACAACTGTCAAGTCTAACCTTTCTCATTTGTATAGATGGGGAGACTGAGGCCCAAAGATAAGGAGGGGCTAACTTAGAATGATATAGCTTGTCAGTAGCAAAGACAAGACTTGAATTTAAGTCTTAGTTAGAGTATCAGTCTTGGGAAGATCTTTTCAATTTGCTGGATTTTTAACCCTAGCTCAAAAGGTCAGGGGAAAGGTGATCAAATGATTGTTGATGGACCATCCATGTGAGCAGATGTAGAGTCCACCTCCTCAAAGTATTTGAAGACTTCTGGATCTGCATTCAGCTAAACTTTAACAGGGATTGTGTGAACTGTTTATTCTCCTGCCATTCCTAGCATTGCTTGAGCCATTCGACTGGCACTAAGATGGTACTTTGTGAATAGAAGGCAGAATCTCAGTCTTAACTCTTGAACAAACCCTGCCTACAGACTTCAGCATGGGGCAAGGGATTAGGAATGGAGGTTATATGTGAGAAAGTGTGACTCTGGATCCTGCATCTCTCCACCTCTTTATTTCTCTAGTTCATTCGGCCCTTCGTGGAAGCATAGATGATAGAGCAGGAACCATCTTGGGGATTTCCTTTAGGCTGCTCCTTGAATAACCCTCTGGGCAGAAGACACTTGAAGGTACCAACTAATCTATACTTAGTCTTGTAGAGGGGAAAGTTGCTCTGTGAGTGGGTAGCAGTATTGACCATTACTCTGCTAACTCTCCATTTTTCTCTAGCTGCCTGTAACAATAACTTTATTTTAAGGGTGTTATTTTTACTTTTTTCTCTTCCTTCTCTCAGAAGAGTGCTTTCCTGGATGGTGAAGTAATATTTAGAGGTCATCCATCTGGTCTATCTCCCTGACTCTAAATCCAATTCTATAGATGACAGCTACATTTATTCTGAACTCTGTTCTGCTAGTGTTGCTTGGCAACAGTCTGTCTAGGTTCCTTTGAAACTTCTTGGGAGTCCCTCTCACTGGAATTTCTAGACTTAAGGTCTCCAGAGGGGAGAATATCTGGCTACCCACACTATCAGGGTTGGGCCTTTAATGGCTAGAGTTGATGAAAATTGGCATTATTACAGGTTGGGAACAGTGTGTTTCTGATTTTTCAAAGATAGAACTGAGTTTATCATGTACATCTTTCCCAACGCACAGTATTTTCCCTGCTACCACACTCCACTCTTCTGCCCCAAAAGAAAAAAAAAACAGAGTACAAAGGTGGTCTCCTTTGAGCCAGTCTAGTGGTCAAGTGGAGAGGTGGTCTTGTCATGATTGACTGGCTTGTCATGATCCCTCCCATTTCATACTTGATAGAGCTGAAAAACTTTTCAATTCCAGGTTCTGATTTCTTGTATAGGAGCAGTCACTTGAAGGGTAGCTCAGGACTCCATTGCTTTGGAAATTGGCAAGTAACACTGACCTGAGAATTTTTCTTCTTCTCTTTCCATGTAAGAAGAACATCTTCCCTGTCCTCAATAAAGTGATCCAAATGAAGTAAGTATTTAGGCAAGTCCTTTCTTTAGGCTCTCAGTCTCTCCAATTTGTCATGGGGGTACCATAAAAGTAATAAGTACACTCTAGGTATGTTTCTAGTACTGATATCCTTGAGAGCCTTGATGATAACAGTTTCAAGCCTCCCATTTCTATGTTTTTTCCTTCAGACATTTTTTCCCTCAAAATAGGAGTGCCTTCTATACCAGGCAGTGTGCTATTTGCTGGGAATACACAGTTCATCAGCACTTGCTAGAATGTACCTTCTTTGTCCCCCTACACCTTTGGAATACTGTTTTTCCTGGGTGTTGAGTTCAGAATGGAGTTTCTAGCTTGAGAGTTGGTTTGTTTCATTAGTAGCTCTAAACGAAACACTGGCATAAGTGTTCTTCTAAGTGTTCTTCACTCTTTCTTCTTAAGTCTATAGAGGGTAAAGGGCTATGTCTTTCCTCACCAAGAAATAAGAAACCAATGACACTGTATTGTGAAGGTTTACTGAAGAGCCTCAGACAAACAATGAAAACTGAATGGGTTTCCCTCCCTTTCTTTTCACTGGCTGCCAGTAGCATATACCACCTGTAGTTTTACTGAAATGCTAGGAAGCTGCTAGTTATGTTTGAAATGTACTTTTAACCTTGTGAGTGTGGTAGTTAGATATTGGTAGAGTTTGAGGAGCTAGTGGGCATAAACCAACTTCCCAAGATATCTACCACTAGTGAGCTGAGTTACATTTCAAATGCATCTCTACTTAAGATGACCTCAGCCTTAGCCTTCACTTCAGCTGATTGTTCTGGATGGTCTAGGTTTCTCACATGGGTGTTTTTTTAAAATATTTTATTTATTTATTTATTTGACACAGAGAGAGAGATTACAAGTAGGCAGAGAGGCAGGCAGAGAGAGGAGGAAGCAGGCTCCCTGCCGAGCAGGGAGCCCAATGCTGGGCTCGATCCCAAGACCCTGAGATCATGACCTGAGCCAAAGGCAGAGGCTTTAACCCACTGAGCCACCCAGGCACCCCTCAAATGGTTGTTTTGAACCACAGAGCAAATGACCTGGCCTTAAACTTTTTTTTTCCGTTTATTTTTTCAGTGATCCAAGATTCATTGTTTATATACCACACCCAGTGCTCCATGCAATACGTGCCCTTAAACTTTTTAATTCTACCTTTATGTTTTAGATGGGGACAACAAAGGGCAGTAAAGGGAAGTGATATGAGTGGTAATAAGGTTGGGACTAAAACCCAAACTGGCTGGCCCCCAGTGAAGGGGAGGAACTTTTTTTTTAAAGACTTAATTTATTTTAGAGAGAACAGGACCCAAGCTGAAATCAAGATGCCCACCTGACTGAGCCACCCAGGTGCCCCTAGGGGAGGAACTTTTAAGGTCTGCCTTCTAAATGGCACTTGGTACAGGGTGCTCAGTGTTTCCTACCTCTGTGCTGGGGCTAACTTGACCATACTGTTATTATGGTAATGGGGAGAGCAAGTCTTTCTGAGTGTGTGGAGCTGACCTCAGAAGTTATATGGTGATGGTTCAGGCTCTGACAGTGCCTTTGGGACTCTTTGTAGCACTTCCCAAGAAGGTAAATGTTTTTTGCCTTGTTTGCAAAGAGTGGTAGAAAACAGATGTGTGTGTTGAAAGGAGGAGACCAGCCACATTTTCTTGCTTGAGACTGGGCTTCAACTCTCCTAAAAGTCTTTATGGAGTGGAGTTATTTATTTTATGTATTCATTGCTAGAAGAGTCAGTCAGCTTGTTCAGGATCACATAAAGTTGGAAAGGAGAACTTGGCTTTCCCAGTTACTAAGTCAGTGGTCTCTCACTAACTTGCCTGTCTTGGAAGAATGACTCTATTCTCCAATGGGACACAGACTTCCAGAGAATTGGCTCTGTGGTGATGACATTAACAAGATGGTTGCAATGGAGTTCCCCTAAATAGCTTCTGCTGTAGCAGGTTTCAGTCAGTGGGTGACTCAGTTTTTCTGGGGCCCCAGAATGACTGTTTTCTCTTCCTGCTCGCTCCTCACCCAAATTATTGCTTTCTCTTTGCCTTCTTAAATTTTGAGTTCTGACCTCTCTGTGTCTGACTCAGTGCTCCAGCTTGACCTGTTCCATGAATCAGGAGAACATTATGGTTCTTTCATTAGTACTTTGGTGGAAGTAGTTGTTGCTGTAGCAGACATTTGAATTCAGACTGAAGTCTCCTGGCCTCATCCCCTCACTACTCACCTCTAGGTGTTGTAGGCCAAGCCTAAAACAGGTAGAGAGCCAAAAAAAAAAAAAGACTTTTCAGGACTTCATAGAAAGGTAGCATAGAGTAGCAGGGAAAGCACAGATTCTGGAACCAGACTGCTTAGACTCAAATCCCAGCTCCGTGACCAATTAGTTGTGTAGCCTTGGGCAGTTTACTTACCTTGCGTGCCTCATTTTCCTCAACTGTAAAGTGAAGTTAATAGTAGTACCTATTTCATAGGGTTAGATGCAAATATTTATTATTATGATTACTTGTGGAACTGAACTATTATATGCCCAACCCTGTGCTAGGTATAAGATGGGTAAGAAAGAAGGCAGGTAAGTGCATTCTCACCATTTATTGAGTGTCTGCTAGGTACTATTTACTATAAGAGATACAAATAAATGAATGGAGTATACAATTTCTGCCTTCGTAGATCTCCTATTTAATTGGAGATTTAGGGCTAACTCACTTAAAAACATTTTGACGAAAATAAATTTTACACGCCATTCTCTATAGATTTTGAGAAGAAGGGGGTTTAATGGGACATGAACAGGACTTTGAAGGAAGTGTATACTTGGGAGCGGTGGCTGTTCTGAGTGGGAGAGTAATATGGTTTTGGTACATGGACACAAACCCTAGGCCAGTGGTCTCTTGAAAGTGAGTTTGGGGGCTCCTGGGTGGCTCAGTTGGTTAGGTATATGCCTTCAGCCCAGGTCATGATCCCAGGGTCCTGGGATCAAGCCCTGAGTTGAGCTCCCTGATCAATGGGGCATCTGCTTCTCCCTCTCTCTCCCCCAGCTTGTGCTCATGCTCTCTCTCAAATAAATAAATAAAATCTTTAAAAAAGTGATTTTGTCTGAAATGAAGGAAGCATTGAGGTATTTCAAGGAGAGCCACAGAGTACATGTAAGCATAGACCAAGTTACTCTTTGTAAGGTCAGTTAGAGCCAATAGTTCTGAAGGGGTTTGTTGAGGAAGACTTCCCCTTGTATTTTCTAGAACTGGGTGAATTAACTGAAATAAATTTTTTCTTTGTTGCCCATGTAAATACTTTGTGTGGCAGAGTATCAGTCAGGGCCTAATAAGACAGAAAAGTTGAAATTTGAGCATTTGGTCTCACAAAACAAAGTATAATCCTAAGAAATTCTTTCCTAGATATGTATTTGGGAGGTGACAGGGATCAGGGCCTAGAAGGGGGAACAATGCTTACCTATCAAGTTTGGTCAGCATTTCCTTCCCTTTCTTTAGTACTGGACTCCCTTAAATACCTGGGAAGGGGGGTGCCTGGCTGTCATAGTCAGGTAAGTTTCTGAATCTTGGTTTTGGCTCAGGTTGTGATCTCATGTTCATGAGATCAAGCCCCACATGGGGATCCTTGCTCAATGCAGAGTTTGCTTGAGATTCTCTCTCCCTCTCCTCTCCCGCTTATGCCCTCTTTCCCTAAAATAAATACATAAATCTTAAAAAAAATACCTGGGAAGGATCAAGGCTTTATTTTTCTCCAGTGTAGTGTGTTTAGATAAGGTTCCTGATTTTGTTGTCTTGGTCTAATCTGTCCCCTACCACTCCCTATCACATCTCACAACCCCCTTTCCTTTTTTCAGAAATCTCAGCCTGAAGGTTAGATGAAGTACACCAAGAGGTTCTTATCTGTTGTAATCTTTGACTGAGGTTGGAGTTGTAGGACGGGGGTCAAGGTAATAGTGTCATCTATTTGAGTGTCATCAGTTAAGTTGTACAAACCTTTGCTATCTTCAAGGATGTTTTTAAAAATGTTTTATTTATTTATTTATTTTAGAGAGAGGGAGGCACGAGCACGGGGAGAGGCTGAGGGAGGAGAGAGAGAATCTCAAGCCGACTCCTCACTGAGGCTGGAGCCCACTGGGGAGCTTGATCTCATGACCCTGAGATCATGACCTGAGCCAACACAGGCATTCCACTATCTTCAAGTGTTTTAAGTGAGCAAAACTCCTCTCCAAACAACCTTGCAGATATCCCTGGGAGATTAATAACTCAGAAATTCCCTTGTGAGAGCAAAAGTCACTTAACCTCTTTGTCTTTGCAATCTTCTTTTCTCTAACTTGAAACTATCAACAATATCAGAAATAGGTAACCAGAGTAGATTAGAGCCCTCTTCCCCAGGTTTCCTACTCCTCTTGGCACCTGGGCCATGGTGGATCTAGAATATGCTTAGTGAGAACACCTGGCATTTTGCTTCGGAGTTACACTATACCTCTTCGCTGGTACTTGAAAATCTGCTCCAGCAGAGCTTGAGGGTGGGCCTGGGGAAAATCTCTTTTGGTTATCTTTCTTTCTGCCATAGCCTGGGCATTTTCCTAGGGTTGGGAGTTTGCCTCCTGGCCTTAAGCCAGTTGCCAGAGGAAACCAATGACTAAACACTTCCTCCCTGTGACGTCAGCTTTTGGAAACTTTCCTGATGATTCCCTACCAGTCAAGTATGCCTTATTTGGCTATTTTCTCCCCCCTCAAATGCCCTTTACCACCTCAACTAGTCCCCTGTTCTTTTTTGGTACAAGGAATGCCTTTCTCAAGTTTATATAGTGCCACCTGCAAACTTTTTTCTTTTTCCCTAGTATTAGGGCTTGCTTAGAGGCTCCTTGATGGAGGAGGGGGAGAGGTGGGAGAGAAGAGAGAAAGATGGAAGCACTCTGGAATGACTGGTTTCTCCACCCTGCCTTCATTTTTTCCCATTCTTTTTTTTTTTTTTTTTTTTAATCTCTGCCGGCTCTTTTGACCCTGTCTGGTCACCCCTGTCTATCTTCTTACTTAGATCTCTGACAGCCTAGGGGTAGTCTTGCTTAACTTAAAAAGGCTCAGAGTGTGGGGGAAGGGCAGGATCATCCTGGGTGTCTCAGCACCTTAATCTATTCCTTTGGAGTAGGTAAAGCCTTCCAGTTAGTAAATTCTTTGTGTGTGCCCTTTGTATGCCTAAGCATACACTTGGCTCTCCTAAGTGGAATGACTGATGTCCCTCTGCCTCCCATCCACAGTTCTGAGCTGTCTAGCCCTAGGTTAAAAGAGCTGAGCTTTTTGACATTTAAAGCTTGATGTACTTGTCTGGATGGTTTTTTCCTTAATACTTTTTAATAGAAATGGTTCAATGAAAAAACTAGTGTACTTAATCAGGATATCTGCTTCTTATTCTCTGCCTGTGTGACCTTGAGCAAGTCATTTCTATGGACCATAGTCTTAATATCTGTATAAAGAGAACATTGGCTTTTCCTGAAATTCTTATTTGTGCCCAGTCTTTAAGAAGATAATAAGGCTTCTTGGAAAGAGTATAACAAAACAAAGAGCAGTGACTATTTGGAAAAATTGCCCTCTCTTTACAATGACATTGGGAACATTATCCCCCCCCCAGCTATCCATGTGTAAGTAACCCTTTTTATTTCGGTGAGCTCTGGTTAGAGGTTTTGGATCCACCTCCTCAGAGTTCCCTGTGGGCATCCTGGCTTGGAGAGACAACTGTTGACTAAGTGCCTTGGGTGGGGCCTTGGAGTCCAGCCTGCAAACCACAATTGCTGACTATTTTAGGTCATTGGTGACTCCAGGAAGAATAGAAGACCCTGAAATTGGTCATTGTTCCAGAAGGGAAGGGGGAGACTAAGAAGCAAACCAAAACTGAATGCAAATGAGATTTGACTTCCTTTACTCCCTTCCTCCACAACATCCCTCTTCCTAGGGCTATGAATTTCCTTTTGGCCAAGTCTTAAATTGCTAAGGTCCCCTTCCTTTTCCTCTTTCTGAGTCACTGATATCTATGTTGCCCTTGCATGGGGAGAGCTAGGTGATGTGGACTTGGGAGGAATTTCTAAGAAAGATTGCCACACACCTGGTGTTGAGCTTTCAACTGATCCTGTATTTTGTGAATATGGCTTTCTTTGGTGTTAGACCTGTAGATCAAAGGAGATTTCCGAATTTCCCATCAAGACCTAATGGGCTGATGGGGCATAAGCAAGTTCCTAGAAATGATGTGCTCTTGGCTGGATCTGTTTTCACCCATCTTCTTCTGCCTCTTTACTGACATTTTGTATAGTTATTTTTTGTGAATCAAGGATCTAGTTCAGCCACCTAGGAGTTGGCCATGAATATGATCTTCACTTACCCTGAGCTCCCTGGAGGGGGGACATGATAGAAGTATTCTTGGTATTTGTCTTCCTTTGTTTGGTAACAAGTTCCTAGACAGTTTAACCAAAGAAGTGTTAGTTGGGTAGAGCTGGGCAGTGCTTTTGGGTGGAAGATTCTTCCTCAACATTAGACTGAAATACCTTCCAGGCTGTGTAGGACCTTGCTGCTGGGTACAGCCACCTTGCTGTTAGCCTTTCCTTTCTAGAGACCTCTCAGGTGGTAGAGTAGAATGACTGTTCATGAGGGAGAGTAAGTGAGCAGGTGGATGAGTGAGAAGGCCAGAAGGAAAGAGGAGTCAGATCCAAGAAGAGTAGTTATTTTTATATTTCCCCTTTTTATAAAATCCAACATGACATATGACAGAGTTTAGTAAGTGGAGAAATCTTCCCTAAGCCCACCATTTTAACATAGCAATTGTTATTTATTTATATTTCTTGTCATAGCCCATATATATTATAATTTTCCATGGTGTAGTCAAGTATATGTAAAAAATACTACTACTTTATCCTTACTTAATATGTCACTAAAAACTTAGGTAAATGCTGCTTAGTTTTTAAAAATGAACACTTTAATAGTTTTATAAAATTCCATCCAATGGCTATATCATATTTTACCCTTGCTCTTTTGGGAGTCATTTAGATTACTCCCAGCATTTGCCAGTATCTATAACACTGCAGTGAATGTGAGGAAGAGAAAATCTAAACCCTTAGCATGGTATATATGGAGAGCCATTTGATGCCTGGTTCCATCCTAGCTTACTTTCTGGGCTTACCTCCCCACATGTATGTTATACTTTGACTTTGTGGGATCAAGGTTTTCCAAGTAAGCCAAACCTTTTATATCTTTCAACTCTAGCATATGTCTTTTCATTCAGTTTGGAATGTCAAGTGTGTCTTCTTCACCTCCCTCTACTCTGTGTCACCTCCACTGGAAGCTTTCTTTAATACACCTAGGTAGTATTCACTGCACCATCCTCTGTGAGGACTGTACTTCCTTTATAAGAACTTCTGTTATGCTACTTACCATGTGGTGTTGGAACCATCTATGCTCCCAGACTTTCTCCTTCAGTAAACTCATGGACTTCAAAGTTTCTAACTACCCTGCTTCATGAAGGGACTCTTGTCTAGGTGGAGGTGGTTAGGGATGGGCAGGTCTTTGAAGAATGTATAATCAGTGAAAGACATAAAGGGATAGAAGCAGCAATAATGTATGCAAGGGTTCCAAGAGTGTTGAATTTGAACCTGGTAGGACATACTAGACACTGGTAATAGAAAAAAAATACTACTTTCCCTCCTTGGGAAATACTATACCAGTAATAAAAAAAATACTACTTTTCCTCCTTTCCCTCCTACTTTTCCCTCCTTGGAAGAGGGAAAGATAATTAGCACCTATACGGGAGAGAAGCCCTGAGAGAGTCTTGTTGGCCTTGACCCACCAGTGCAAACTTCTTAAACATTCCAGATCTCAGTTTCCTATTTGCAATATGGAAAGAGTAATAGCACCCTACTTCTTAGGGTTTTGGCAAAAATTAAGGCACTAATGATCTGAAAGTGCTCTGTGAGGTGTGGGGTACAAAGGAGGGAAGGTAGGCCCAGGATATCCCAGAATTTTTCTAGTTGTCCTCTTAAAGTTCTTTCCTATGTGTGTTTCCTATTAAGCCTCTGAGCTCAGAAAGCCAGATGCTATGGTTTCCCTGAGCAAGCCCTACAGCTTGTTGCTTTAGTAGAAGGTATGCAGGGAAGTCCCATTTCCACACTCACCTAAGCAGCGTGGCTCCAGCTGGCCCTAGTGCAGCCCTACTCAAGAAGAGCCCCAAATGGCTGGAAAGGGAGGTGCCACCTTCTCTCTAGCTCTTTAGCATCAAATGGATGTTACTACAGTAGAAGATTTCCTATTCCTTCAGCTGGAGGTGGAAGTATTTATAGAAGCTGCAGTGAAGTTGGGTACCTTTCAGGCCTTCTGGCCCCAAATCTGCCATGGATAGAAGGAAGGGTATCTGGGTCTGTCACTGACTATATGCTATTCAAAGACTTGCCCATCCCACCTGTCTTGGGCAAATAGCTCATGGGCAACCATCCAAGCCAGATTCGAGGTCTTTGGATGCATTTTGTTTTCTCCACATACTACCATGGCTGTTTCCTGCTGTTGTGGCCATTTGAAAACCCCTAAGTTACCCCAGGATTTTGTTTTATAAAGGAAGCAAATTATATGAACCTATGGAAGATCCATTAATTATAAAATACAACAAGAGGAAGGGACTTGCTCAAGACAGAATCAGGTCTTAAAGCCAGGACTCACAGGAGCATGTTCTTTCCATTCTATCAGCCTATGCCACTAAGAATGTAAACTTCATGAAAACAGGAAGAGTTTCCCACTACTCATTGTATCCCCAGTACCTAGTTCAGTGCCTGGCATAGAGGAGGTACTCAACAAATATATGTTAAATAGATACATTAATAGCTACTATTGTCAAGTTGGATTGTCTTTCACAGACTTCTTTGGCTAAGTTTACTAGAAAGCCAAACAACAATTCCAGTGGCCCATTGGGAATTGGCTAATCTGCCAGCTGGTCCTGGCAGAATGGAGCTGAGTAGTGCCAAGGAATGGGGAGCAGTGGTGCCTCTTGTGTACCTTAGAAAATCTGTTTACCTGTGAGTGGTCAGCTAGTTCACAGACAATTCCCATTCACCTTTTTATGTCTTCACAAAATATTGGTAGCATTCACAAGGAAGAATATTTGAATCAAAGTTTTTAGTGGATTCTAATAGGCAGCCATGCAAGCATTTCTATCTGCCTTTGTGAAGCAACCCACACCTTGGCTGTAGAGTACGTATTTGAAACATTACCCAATTTTTTTTTAATTTTATTTTTATTATTTGCCCAAGGGGTACAGGTCTGTGAATCATCAGGCTTACATCTTTCACAGCATTCACCAAAGCACAAACCCTCCCCGATGTCCATAACCCATCCACCCTATCAATACCCTCCCACCCCCCAGTAACCCTCAGTTTGTTTTATGAGATTAGAAGTCTCTCAAGATGGGATGGGGAAGGAGACAAACCATAAGAAACATTACCCAATTTTTAAAGATTTTTTTTATTTATTCATTTGAGAGAGATTACAGAGACAGAGAGAGCACAAGCAGGGGGAGAGGCAGAGGGAGAGGGAGAAGCAGACTCTCCACTGAGCTGGGAGCCCAACGTGGGGCTCGATCCCAGGACCTGAGCCAAATGCAGATGCTTAACCATCTGAGTCACCCAGGCACCCCTACCCAATTTTTAAATTTAATTTTTTTGTGTGTATGTGCTGCTCACTGTGCCATAGCCAGCAGGCAGAGCTGCCTTGTATTATCTAATACTAAGATGTATGTGCTCCTGAGGTTTAGGGATGGAGTTGACTTCTGTGCTCAGGGATGGGCAGGGCCAGGCACAGAACAAGGAGGATAGCGGGGAAGTTCTATAGATCATCACTTTGGGGCATTCAGCATCTGTATTCTGCTCTTGCCACTGTTGCCACCACCACTGCCACCACCATTACCCAGGCTGCCTTAGTGCCCAGAGCTGCATATCTCTGCAGATTTGGACATATTTTAATCAAGGTAGGCTAATTTGAGGAACAATAGAAGCTACTCTTTTTCCTACCCATTCCCAAGAGTAGGGTGTGGCTAGCATTTTGGAGGTTTAGGTTGAAGCCTACCAGATAAAGTTGGGTGCTCCAAAATAAGTAAGTATCTCTGAAGGTCATCTTGTCTTTAAATTACTTCTACATCTGTTCTAAAAGTGCTGAGCTAGACACCATATAGGGTATATTAACAGCCTTTGCTGCTTGGTAGGACATACTTAAAGACAGACTATTTTATAATTTATGATTTGTTTTTTTATTATGAAACTAAGACATATTTTCTGTAAGAAATGAAATAGTACTGAAAAATATAAAATTCCTTGTCTTCTGCCCCTGATTCTTCTTCAGAGATAATGACCATTACCAGCTAAATGAACTTAGAATCCTTTGTAAATGCATTTATATACATATAATTTTAAATACATGCATAACACATCTGTACTGTTCTGCATTTTTTAACTTATTTCGTGTCATGTCAAATCATATTTTAATGTCTATATGGGCTCATTAATAAGCAAGTTATCAAATGGGTGGAACACATAAAATCTACACAAATGAAAAGGGCCCATATTCTTTGTTTAGTGGAAAATGAAGAGAACATTGTGTTTACCTGCCAGAGAAAGAAAGGCTTCTTGGAGAAGATAGGAGTTGTGGACCATTCTGTTAGCATGAAGGATAGGGTGAGGAAAGTTATTTCTCTTTCTAAGTCCTTCATCTAAAAATTGCTGTGCTTTCATCTGTGTCTAAATGATCTTAGTGGAATGCCTAGCAGTAGGTAAACCACTTTCCTCTGCTTTATGTGGACTTTCTTTCTCTTGCAGTTTTGCCAGTTTGGGGTAGCTTGAGACCAAACAGTACCTGACTGAGAAACCAGTTTATCAGAAAACCTCTGGCTGCCATAGCTGTTTGAGGTTAAGGATAGAATGTGTGTGTGTGTGTGTGTGTGTGTGTGTGTGTGTGTGTGTGTGTGTGTGTGTGTAGTGGGCGGGGTAGAGGTGGTGGTCACATGCCTTTCCAGTTTTCCCCTGAGAAGAGCATTGAAGCTGGATTAGAATCCCCCCCCCAGCTCATAGGTGTCAGGGATCTTGTTTAGGTGGCAGGAAAGTGGAATTTTGCGGAATATTCAGTTATAATTAAGCCATGCAGTTGAAGAGTTGAGGAAGATAGTGATTTGAGAACTACAAACAAAATACACACTATATTTTGAAAACAAATTTAGCCCAGAAGCTGCCCCTGGTCTTAGAAGCTTGCTAGCTTAAAGATATTGATCATGTTGAAAGGAGTCAGACCAATGAGGAGAAGCAGAATTACCGGAAATGCAGCATCTATTCTGCCCACTCATGGCATGCTCCTCCCTTCTCTTGTCTCTTAGTTCCCAGACTTTCACAGTGGATGGAACAGAGTTTCTGCTTGCCCAGGCTTAAAACCTGGAGCCTCTGACACCAGAGGTTGACCTTGATTGGGCCAGACCTATAGGCCACAGGAGGCGTTATTGCCTTCTTTAGATAAACAGGAAGCTGCCTGCAGATTCTGAGTGATTGGAATTTTCTGAATCTTCTGAGGCAAGGAGAGCAAGGCTCTGAGATCAGACTCCAAAAAGGGAAAGAAGATGACACTTGGGATATTTAATATTTGGGCTACTTGGATCAAAAATATCTCCAAGCACTTACTGTAGGCCAAGCTTGCAGGAGGTTCTGTGTTCTATCATATTGGCTGTGTGACCTCAGGGAAGTCCCTTAACCTCCCTGAGCCTCCCATTCTTCATTGGTAAAGTGGAGATGATAATGTTAGCCTCAGAGTTGGTGGGAAACTTGGGTAAGATAACACTGGAAAACCCTCAAATGTTAGTTCTGTAGAAAATCAACATACAGGATTCAGGTCCTCAGATGCTCAAGTCATGTTTAACAGCCTCTGTTGACAAAGGCAGTAGAGTGTGCCAGTGGATAAAAAACTTTCACCTCATCATTAAGAATGGTTTTCCTTAAAAGGGTAAGCCTCAGTTACTAGGAAGAGTTCACTTCTTTGAAACAACTTATTTATAGACCATCTGGGACCAGTGATGCATTGCCATATAATCAACTCTCAACTCTCCATAACAACACTTTCTTCTTCCAGTTACCTGTACTGACTTTCTTAAGCCATATAAGCCCAGGGAATGCAAACTCTCTTGGCTCTTCTGACAGTCCAAACAAGAATAATTAGTTTGGGAAATATTTTCCAAACAATTTCCCAGACATAAAGTGGTTAGAGTGCTACTGCTGAGTTATCCATGGGATATTACTCTTAAGTTGATGTGGATAAATGACCTTAACCAAGAGGAAAACAGTGAACTTTGGCTTCTGGAACAAGGAAAGAAATAGGCCTCTACTTTCCTGGCCGTTTGTGCCCTCAGTACCATCCTTCTAGTCTGTGAACTCAGATAGGGGTGACAAATTTATGAGACTGGGATTGAGAGGGAGGTAACGCTTCAAAGAGTAGAGATAGAAAAGTCCATGTATGAGATTGTCCTACATAGACATTATTCCAGGGAGGGTTTGAACAGTTCTCCTTCCCACACTCTATTGGGATTCAGCCTTTGTCAGGAAAGCCAAGACTGAAGAAATCTTGAAAAAGCTCTTAGAGACCCCTCTAGGTAAGTACCTCAGGAGCCTCTAGCTGTTGAGCAGTCCAGAAAAAAAGAATACTAAGGTTAGGAAGCTGGGAGGGAGTTATAAATTAAGAGGATAGCTGTCTACTCTTCATGTAGTTCCCTGTTTAAAACAACCTTCACAGATGTGAATTGAAGGAATCCCTTTGCCCTGCAATTATTTTCTAGTGTTCCTAGCTTTCCTTATCCCTTCCCTGGACAAAAACCAAATAAAAAGTCTCCAACACAAATAGTGATAATTCTCTATGTTCGTGATATGCATCATAGCTGTCAAAGCCTTTTTTACCAGTATCCTAGTGGTCCTAGGGGCCAGAATGAAGGTGGAGTTCAACTGTTATAGCTGCTGTTCTTATAGTAGGAGACTGAGATTTATATGGGCCCAGCTAGGTTCTCTACCTTCTGATCTACTGGGAAAGTCTAGCTTGTCTGTACAGTTGGTCTTGACCAACTTTGGGAAGCCCGTTTAGACTGCTAAGAGAGTAGTTCTGGCTTAGGGCTTTGGGCATCAGTAGTTTTTAAGAACTCCCCTATTCTAGTGTTGAACTAGGGTTGATAAATACACATCTAATCAAAGCCTCTTCATATTACAACCAAGAAAATGGAGTCTGAGAAAAGTAGAGGCCTATGCCATTGCCCACACTTGTTAATAGAGCAGAGCTGAACTGCGATTTGTCCAGGGCTCTTTTCACTCCACTCTTGTAGCTGGGGTTAAAGGTGGCCCTGATAGTTCAATTGGGCATTCTTTAAACTTGGTCCCTGGGCCTACATGAGATGGAAGTTATGTGCTCCTTTCCCCACAAGTGATGGAGGAAGGACTGGGATTCAGTGTAACCAACTGGACCCAAGGGAAGTAAACAGCTCTCTTTTTAGCAGGAATTTACTGTTTGGTCATGTGTAGACCAGGGGTGGTAGGGGAGAAAGGATAAGACAGGATGGGAAGGGAGTAATTCTGTGGGTTCAAAGGCATTCAGTTAGTGAGAAAATCATAAGGAGTTGGTGAGTAAGAGCCTAAGGACCCTGTGAGTTTATTTTTCAGCTCCATATTGATGTGCTGGGCTGGGATCCTGCACTATGCTCAAAGCCAGGTGCTTAGGAACCGAAGACTGCTTGTTCTCTATTTTCTGCTTCAGCTAGATGGTTTTTATACCAGATTAAGCCCCAGGCTCTGCTGCTTCTATACTTTTAGAGTACACCAAGTTCTCCCACACGGCCTGGCACCGTATCACAGTATGGTCTTTAATTATTTTTTCATTGTTTTATATGTGTCACCCCAATTAGAGCATAAGCTGCCGCCGCTGCTACTGCTTCTTCTTCTTCTTCTTCTTCTTCTTCTTCTTCTTCTTCTTCTTGAATGCTGCATCCAATGGCTGGGATTGCATTTTTTTATATTATGTTAGTCACAATACAGTATATCATTAGTTTTTTTTTTTTTGAAAGATTTATTTATTTATTTATTTGACAGAGATTTCAAGTAGGCAGAGAGGCAGGCAGAGAGAGGAGGAAGCAGGCTCCCTGCTGAGCAGAGAGCCCGATTCGGGCCTCAATCCCAGGACCCTGAGATCATGACCTGAGCCGAAGGCAGAGGCTTTAACCCACTGAGCCACCCAGGCACCCTATCATTAGTTTTTGATATAGTGTTCAATGATTCATTATTTGCATATAATCCCCAGTGCTCCTTACAATACATGCTCTCCTTAATACTCATTACCATAAGCTTCTTCTATGTTAGGAAAGGGGATTTTATTCCAAGTCCTCCCTGGGGCACAAGGAGGTGTTTAGTATGGAGAACCAGGCAATTCCAGGAGGACATCTTGGTTTCTTTTCACCCACCAACCTCCAAAAGAACTTTTTATTTGGGAAGAAAGGTGACTAGGAGTTTTAGGGTAGATAGAGCACATATTGCATTCTGTGGGACCCAATAAAGTATATCTTTTTACTACTAGATGGGGAACCCCTTGAAGTAAGGGCTGTCATAATCTTTGTATTCTCAGTGTCCAATACTCTGTCCCACACTTTGCAGGTACTCAATAGCTGCTGAATTTTCTTCTTCTGTTTCTCCCTTAAGTCAGACTAGATTCTCTAGAAGCCTTCCATCTCCAGAGGGAAGAATCTGGAAGCTAACGGGGAGAAAAGGGCTATCTGAGTACTGAGCATCAGTGGTACCCCTTCTATCCAGAAGCCCACAGTTCTTAGTAGTAGTTGATTTTAAGGTATATATGCTTTCACACATACATATTTTTCTTTTCTTTCTTTTTTTCTACAGAAGAGGTAAATGTGAGGATCCAGGGCATGGAGGGGGGGTCAGAAGGCAGGCACTTTTTCTCCTTATGAGAGAAGTGCTAATGACTCTGAGGATCCTAGACCTAGTCCAGAGGAGAAAGGCTAGTATGCAGTGTGGACCACTAATGGAGGTCTTTAGCCTTGGAACTTTGTGGTTGGCACTAATTTCATTCTTAGCTCTCCTTCCCACTGAGTTAGGCATCTCCATCTCAATTTCTTTTTATTATTTAAACCTTTTCTAAGGGGAAGGAAGCAAGCCACACATGTCCCTTTGTTTCTTAAGCCCTTAACAGTCCAGCTGGGAAGGCCCCTTTCTTCTTTCTTCTTCATGCATGTTCTTCAAGGCCTGGGGTTTGAGCCAGAGGCCTAGAGGCTAGGAACTCCATGGCTCAGATCCTGGCCTGAGGCCTACTACTGAGGAGATCTGTGTGAACCAGGGCCTTTCTGGTATGTGAACGAGCCTTTGGGGAAGATGGTTAGTGCTCTAACCTTATTGCTTATTTCTTTCCCCAGTGCTTTTACTTAGGAAGGGAGTAACCCACTGTGGATGATTGTTTGGGCCAGTTATCTTTGGCTAACTTTTGGATAAGACCCTTGCTGCCCATCTTGTATGGAAAGTAGCATGTGAAGAGAGGTGTTAGTCCAGATTTGAGGGCTTACTGATAGTGAGTGGAGTTACTAGCCTGACAATAATGGTCCAGTCTAGCAGTTGGCAAACTTGTTTGTGAGTCCTGTTTTTTTGTATGTATTGTAAGAATAGGTTTACAAAAAAAATCTTTTCTAAAACGAAAAAAAAAGGATTATGCAACAGAGACCATATGTGGCTCACAGAAACAGTTTGCCCGTCCCTGATAGTTTATGCTTTATACTACCAATTTATTATATACCAGGTTCTTATAAACTCATGACACTGTTATAGTCACCCAATTCCTGAGCCAGGCATACATATGGTAGACCTCTGAATCCTGATTTATGATAGGGTTGTTTGTAGACAGCCCCTTCCATATTGGTTACTAACTAACCCAAACCACTCTGTCTCCTTCTGGTGTAATTTGGGGTCTTAGTCACTAGGGTTAGAATTAAAATTATATCCTTCTCAGAGTGAAAAGAACCTTACAGATGATAGTTTTCTTCCAGCTCACTGTTCCTGTGTAAGACTTAACTTTTCATCTCAGATGGCTCCAAATCTGATAAGTATGCAGCTGCTGTTGATAGTAATTAGGGAGATTTGAAAATGAAAATACAAAGTCCAAAGCTGTATTCAACAGGGGACTCCAGAGCTGGGACTAGCTCTTCCTACTCCTTCCCCCACACTTTATTTTTGGCTTTGTTGAGCCTCCTAAGATCCAGTCTGGCTTTTTGAGAAGATACCCTCTTTGTGTTCTTCTGAGACCATGCCTAAACAGAAGGAATCTTGGTACTTTTGAAGTATGACACAGAAACTGTTTGGAGTTATGGGGATGATACTATAGTATAGCTCTACACCTCTATCCAACACATAGAAGACTTGTGGAATATGCTAAGATGTTTCTGTCCTTAATGACAAGCATATTTGTGAATAGTCAGTGGGTAAAGTTAGCTTAAATGTTTTTTTAAGATTTTATTTATTTATTTGACACAGAGAGAGATCAGATCACAAGTAGGCAGAGAGGCAGGCAGAGAGAGGAGGAAGCAGGCTCCCTGCAGAGCAGAGAGCCCAATTCGGGGCTCGATCCCAGGACCCTGAGATCATGACCTGAGCCGAAGGCAGAGGCTTTAACCCACTGAGCCACCCAGGAGCCCCTTAGCTTAAATGGTTTTAATATGACAATTAATGGTGAACATTTCAAGTAGAGTTGCCTTAGGTTTTCCCGTGACCTTTTTGGGGTTGGGGTCTGGTCAACATTTCTCAAGGTGACTTGAGAGAAAGGAAGGGTGGTAGCCAGAAGATAAATTAAGTAGGCCAGTTATGTAAGATCATTTTCAACTATTATTTATAGGTGTATAACCTTAGGTTAGGCATTGAACCTTTCTGAACCTGAGTTTTCCATATTAAAAATGTGGGTAATAATGATACCCACTTCCTTGGGGTTTATGAGAGAGAAAATAGCTTTCAGGTGTGAAAATACATCTAGGAGGGTGCCTGGCATATTGAAAGTGCTTGATAAATACCCTATTTCTCTTAATTTCTTTCATGTATTTTGCCTTCTTTAAGTATTTGAGATCAAAACAATTCAGGACCCTAGTTAGGCTTTGCCTCTAATTTGTAAGTGTGCTCCCTGTGTGCAGTAGGACTATCTCTGTATGATTTTTTTAATAGATGAGGAAACTGATATTTAAAGCAATGATGCCAATTACTGGCCTAGTTTGTGGTGAACCCCACTGTACCTTCCACTGCAGCCTGTTGAGGAGGACTGAGAATCTATGTGGGCATGTCTCGCTTTGTGGAGAGGAACCCCAGCACTGGGGAGCCTTGCAAATATCAGGATGAGGGAGTGGGGGAAAAGAAGAGCTATACTGAGACCCATGTTAGAGTGGATGGTTATGGGGTGGGAAGAAGAGGTGATGTGCAGAGGAGAAAATGATTACAGGAACCCTTACGCAAGAGGGCAAAGTAGTTTGTGAAATTAGTGTGCCCCGCCTCTTTGCAGAAGCCAGGCAGCTGTGGCTGAGGCCTATCCCAAGCTCTTGCTGTGCTGGTAGCTTTCACTTCCTCTTTGTGTGTGTATGGTGGGGTGTGGGTGCAGTGGAAATCTTTGGTTGCTTTTACAGGTCTACCTGTAGGTAGACAGGTTTTCCATATGGACTGAATGGGTTGTAGTAGGCTTCCCTGAGGTCTGGAGAGTGGTTCCTCCTAGGTCTGTGGGAGCTATGGTAGGGAGTACTCATTAAGCTAAGCTGGTACCTCGGTGGGGCTATGCAGAACAGAGCCAGCTTCCTATCTATATCTTGTATATTAGGCCACCTTGTCTGGCTTTGTCTTCAGGAATTTCTCTCTCTGCCTGTGTAACAACTCTGCCCCAAATCTGATGATCTTGTACCTAGTATTGTGATAGTGAAGTGGTCTGTAATTTATTCTCTTTTGATAAATTCTGAGAGATTCTGGGAGGTAGGAAAGGAAACCTGAATCCTTTTAACCTGAGGAATGGTTTTCATATGTTGTATATTTACCTGTAGCATTTGGAGGCATACATTGTGTTTCTTGCCTCTGTGTCCTTATACATGCTATTTCTCTAACCGGAACACCATAAGCTTCCCTTTCTGTTTAACATCTTTTTTCTGTGACAGTTTTATTTATCTCAGGACATGTCAGCTCTTCCTCTAAAAACCTTCTGCCCTTCTACTTTCTTCATTATGGCCTGAATGCCCCTTTATGTTTCCACTGTTCACTCTGATTACCTCTACCACTGCTCTTGCTGAATAGAATGGTAATTACCCATTCACTTGTCTGCATGCCACTGCCTACTTGTTCCCCCCCCCCCAAAAAAAATGTTACATGCTTATTCACTCACTTTCACATACACATGTGCAAGCAATAAAATCATCTCAAGGCCTGATCCATATTGGGTATCTGATAAGTTGGTGTATGGAACCAGCATGTGTGCATACCCAACTGTTATCAGAGGAATAGATCCTTTCCAAAACACCTGAGGTAGGTAAGAGTTTGCCCTATTTGCTTTTCTAGATCTTACTAGAATTGTAGGTATAATTTTAGGGTTTACTTTGGAACAATGTGTATTGCCTGGGCCACTGGGGGGACTTATGGGTAATTACTATAGAGATTCTGGTAGCCCTCTTTCCTGCTGCTGTCTGAAGAAACTAGACCGGGCGCCTGGGTGGCTCAGTGGGTTAAAGCCTCTGCTTTCGGCTCAGGTCATGATCTCAGGGTCCTGGGATCGAGGCCCGCATCGGGCTCCCTGCTCAGCAGGGAGCCTGCTTCCCCCTCTCTCTGTCTGCCTGCCTCTCTGCCTCCTTGTGATCTCTCTCCCTCTGTGAAATAAATAAATAAATAAATCTTAAAAAAAAAAAAAAAAAGAAACTAGACCAAAATTAGGGTAGTGGGGAAAAGGGCTTCTGAGTCTACCCAAAGAACTCATGTGTGTATGTGTGTGTGTGTGTGTGTGTGTGTGTGTGTGTGTAGGGTAAGTGGTTTCATGCATACTCACCTTGGCATTAGGGGTTGCAGATTGTATATTTGTGGTGGTAGGGGTGCTAAAAACCCTGGTATTGTTGGCTGAATAGGTTAAACAGGTTTTAGCTGTCTCAGTAATCTGGTAGCTGAGCTTATAGTTTGGAGGGCAAAATGTGGCTTTATCAACTGAAAGAAAAATACAAAGCTATCTTTTAAAGAAGTTATATCAGTCTATGTAGGGGCCCAAACTAATAAGCTGGATGTTATGTCCCTGTTCTCTTACTGACCACCCCTGCTCTGCAACTTTTCCAAAATAATCATAGATCCATAGAGCCCAAGGGCATTATTTAGGTTCTCTTTACCTCTGCTTCTGGGAAGATGACCATGACAAAAATGAAGACTATAAGCTATGCCCACTAACAGAGATACCTGGGGCAAGTATGAGAGTATTTTTCAGCCTTCAGCATATCCACTGGAGGCAGGTGCTGAGAAGTTGGTATTTTCTTAAGGCCGATGTGATAAACCTTGTTCCTTGATGGGGGCAAGAGTTAGATTGCATTGTAAGATTAGGTGTGCGGAAGTAGTAGGCTAGGTGGGATAGAGGACTTCCTGCTTAGGGGTGGTCAGCCAAGGTCCTCCATACAAGGTTAGCCAAGAATCATGTTGTACTGAACATTCACACTTAGTGAGGTAGTGCTGTGGAATGGCATCTGCCTCTTTGCTTCACTCTAGGTGAATGAGGAGATTCTTCCTGAACATTCAAATGGAATGTTAAGCCACATTCTTTGCTACTTATAGTCTAGGAAGTGAAGACAAGGGAAAGCCAGGGAGTCAGCTGGTCAGAGAGAAGAGAAATGAAGTTGAACAATGAGTAGGCTTGGGCTGTGGTACCCTCTTGCCATCCCTCACTCTGTGTTGGAGGAGCTGTTTATTATGGGTCTGAAACCATTTTCTTTTTTACAGTGGCCAAAGCCACCCTAGGCCCATTAAGACTGCCTGCAGATCATGTTGCTTTAGCAGAAATGCTGTTACTGGCATCTAAAACCCATGTGTAGTAACTTGAGTGATGTTTGGGAGACTTTTTGAAAAATAAGTTTACTGCATTTTTGTATCTCCTTGTTCATTAATCGAAGAAGAGCATTAGCATGTTGTCTTCCAGTTTCCAAATGTGGAAGTTGCCAATTTGTGTTTTTCCAGAAAATTCGTTTTTCCAGAAGTACTTTGGATCATCACCATTTGTCTCTAGGCATGGATCCTGTAATGTTGAAAGTGCTCTCAGTCTTAGCTTGTCACCCTTCCTGTTCCTCCCTGTCTGTGAAACTGGGAGATTTATTGCAGATTATTCAGCCTGATCAGGCAGAGAACTCCAGCTCCCTCCCCAGTCAACCAAAGCCTCCTCCAAGGAGGGGAAGTGTGGTAATGACATTATCTTCCTCAGGCAACCACGTGTTCTCTGAGAACAGGATGTGGGTAGGGCTGGGCCCCAGTCACAGGGCTTGGGGAAGGCACGGGAAAGTGGGCTGGTAGTGTGGGCATGCACATTGGTACCTGCCTCCTTGGCTTTGAAAGTCATGAAAAGCCCCTGTATTTTTAAGGGTTCACTTACGTTTACTTATATGTATACTTATGTGTACATATATGTGTTCTTACCTAATAAAGAACTATAAACACCTGTGAATGAAGCCCGACTTTTTAGGCTGTAGAAACTCAGTGGTAAGGAGTGGGTGGACCTAAGCTTCCCACTACCAGCTCATGCCTTGACTCCTGCAGCCATAGACCATTTGGCAAGGTTTTCTGGGGGGACCTGGACCCTGGTAAAGAATCAGGCTGCTTTGTTTCTTTTTCTCAGGGCCCTAGTCATTCCCCTCCCCCCAGATGACTTCCTAGCATACTGTGGTGATTTGCATGTTCAGTTTCTTTTCAGGCCTCATCCTCTTCTTCTCCCTGCCCCCACTACTTCTGTTGGGGACCTTTGGAGATGTGCTGCCTGGGGTGGGGAAAAGAGGATGTAGCTAGCTTCCTGTACAAGGGAGGGTGGGGTGCCTGCCTTCCTGCCTGTCTGCCCACCCGCCCAGTTGCCATTTACCCAGTGCTTGAGGAACTGACTGAAGATTTCAGAGTCACCAGAGGCTGAGGGTCTTTCCAAGGGCAAGGGGATGGGGCTTTGCTCTTAATGGCCTCTCTTGACAGTTCTTCACCATGGGGATTGCTGGGCTTCCTTTTCCTGGAATCCAAATGCTGAAACAGCCTTTTGAGGCCAATTTGTCCAACTACCTTAGATGGGGAAACTGCAGCCAAGAGAGTCTTTTAAGTCCTGTAAAGAATCAGTGGCCCAGTTAAAATGAGTAGAATTCTAGAAAGTTATACCTGGAGCTCTCTCCTTTTCCCTAAGCTGGTAGTCCAGTGGTTTGCAAACTATATTTGACTGAGGTGTCTGGGCAGCTGTAGTCCCCCTTTAACTAGAACAGTTCTACTTTAATGTACTTCATATTTTGAATTTTTATGTGGTTTTCTGTCTGAAGAGTGAAGAGGCAAGAAGCTGCTAAAAATATAATAAAATTGAATACCACTAAGCAAGACCTACCCAGTACAGTTGGGGATACTCGACCTAGAAGGGGAAAAGATTATCCCAAGTTTACTGGTACAAGACCCAGGTCCATTTCTGGCCCACTGTTCTTGGCTGGTTGCTCCTAGATAATTGTGTGGCTCCCTCTACCACAAGAAGACTGTTCCTACCCCGTTGCTGCATTGATCTCCCATCCCAAGGATAGTTCCTCTTGTAGCACCTGAGACAGAGCTAGAGGCCACTTGATTTCTTGGATGAAATAAATGAGTAAATAAATAAGTAAGCCATTGAACTTTCTTTTAACCTTTTTTTTCTTTTAATCTTAAATAAGAGAAACTTGGAAGGGTAAAAAAACAGTGTACTAGTAGTTGGGGAGACCTGTGTTCTAGTCCTATCTCTTCCACGCTTGAGCAACATACACACTAAGTGCCAAGCCACATTCTTTTCTTTTCTTTTTTCTTCTCTTTTCTTTCTTTTCTTTTCTTTTCTTTTCTTTTCTTTTCTTTTCTTTTCTTTTCTTTTCTGTTAGTCACCATACAGTACATTAGTTTTTGATGTAGTGTTCCATGATTCATTGTTTGCTTATAACACCCAGTGCTTCATGCAATACATGCCCTCTTTAATACCCATCACCAGGCTCACCCATACCCCCACACCCTTCCCGTCTGAAACCCTCAGTTTTTTCCTGTAGTCCATAGTCTCTCATGGTTTCTCTTCCCCTCTGATTCGCCCCCTCAGCTTCATTTTTCCTTTCCTTCTCCTAATGTCCTCCATGCTATTCCTTATGTTCCACATATAAGTGGCACCATATGATAATTGTCTTTCTCTGCTTGACTTATTTCACTTAGCATAATCTCCTCCAGTTCCATCCACGTTGATGCAAATGTTGGGTATTCATCCTTTCCGATGCCTGGATAATATTCCATTGTATATATGAACCACATCTTCTTTATCCATTCGTCTGTTGAAGGGCATCTCTGCTCCTTCCACAGTTTGGCTATTGTGGATATTGCTGCTATGAACACTGGGGTGCAGGGGCCCCTTCTTGTCACTACATCTATATCTTTGGGGTAAATAAATACCCAGTAGTGCAATTCCTGGGTCATACAGTAGCTCTATTTTTAATAACTTGAAGAATCTCCATACTGTTTTCCAGAGAGACTGTACCAGCTTGCATTCCCACCAACAGTGTAAGAGTTTCCCTTTCTCCACATCCTTGCCAACATTTGTTGTTTCCTGCCTTATTTGGCCATTCTAACTGGTGTAAGGTGGTATCTCAATGTGGTTTCAATTTGAATTTCCCTGATGGCTAATGTTGATGAACATTTTTTCATGTGTCTGTCGTTTATGGAGAAGTGTCCGTTCACGTCTTCTGCCCATTTTTTGACTTTATTACTTGTTTTCTGGGTGTTGGGTTTGAGAAGTTCTTTATAGATCTTGGATACCAGGCATCTATCGTGTCATTTGCAAATATCTTTTTTTTTTAAAAAAGATTTTATTTATTTATTTGAGAGTGAGAGAAAGAGAGAGAGTGTGTACGTGTGCACAAGTGGGAGAGGGGCAGAGGGAGAGGGAGAAGCAGATTCCCTGTTAAATGGGAAGCCCAACTTGGGGCTCAATCCCAGGATCCTGAGATCATGACCTGAACCAAAGTCAGAAGTTTAATCAATTGAGCTACCCAGGCTCCCCAAGCCAGGTTCTATCTTAAAAGTAAAGGAGATGATGGTTGTTTTCATAACAATCCCATGAGGTAGGCATTATTACTCCCATTTTACTTGTAGGAAAATTGAGGCTTCAAGAGATCTATGGACTTGCAGTGTCCCAAGGCCTCCCTCCAGAGCCCACACTGTCAGATATTTGTGAAGAGACCCTAAGAATGTGCTTTGGTTTCCACTGGGGCTTTCTAACCCATTCCCTCTCTCACTCCAGTCTCTCTCCTGAGGTAGTGATAGGACTGTTTCTTTTGCTTTCACATCTCAGTCCCCAGTTCTTTTTTTTTTTTTTAAAGATTTTATTTATTTGACACACAGAGAGAGATTACAAGTAGGCAGAGAGGCAGGCAGAGGAGGAAGCAGGCTCCCTGCTGAGCAGAGAGCCCGACGCGGGCCTCGATCCCAGGACGCTGAGATCATGACCTGAGCTGAAAGCAGAGGCTTTAACCCACTGAGCCACCCAGGCGCCCTCAGTCCCCAGTTCTTTACCTCCAGCTTTTCTTGGCACCAGGCACATTTAGGTGCCCTTGTTTGGCATTTAGCTGATGGAGAAGCTCTTTGGGTCAGCCACCTTTTTATTGACAAGAGGGGCTTCCTACTCCCTTTGGGTACTGGTAAAGAGAGTCAGGGATTTGCTGCTAGTCAGACAGACCTGGCTTTTGGCCAAGATCATGAAGCTAGAAGATGGCAGTTGTTTACTTTACCTTCATTGAGGCTCAGTTTCCTCATTTGTGAAATGGGGCTAAAGATGCTTACCTGCATGTGTATCATGTGCTGCTAAATATTTAAAAACAGGGCGCCTGGGTGGCTCAGTGGGTTAAAGCCTCTGCTTTCGGCTCAGGTCATGATCTCAGGATCCTGGGATCGAGGCCCACTTCGGGCTCTCTGCTCAGCAGTGAGCCTGCTTCCTCCTCTCTCTCTGCCTGCCTCTCTGCCTACTTGTGATCTCTCTCTCTCTGTGTCAAATAAATAAATAAATAAAAAACCTTTAAAAAATATTTAAAAACACATTTTCTGGTGAAATCAAGATTTATACTGTTTACTGATCCCCATGGTATAAATACTCTCACCATGTCCAGTTGCAAGGTACCAATGTGAAGTCCTTGAGGGAGAAACTGTGAAGAGATGCACATGATCAGGGCTAGTGTGAGCTAGTTCCAGTGCAGCATTATTAATCACACCTGTCTCAGACTTCCACCCTCATCCTCCCCGCACGCGCACATCTCAATGCAAATATAGGACCCCCTCCATGTCTCTTCTGTTCTTCCAAGTTCCCAGAGCATCCAGGAAAGGGAAAGTATCATTTAAGGTGCTCCTTGCTTGAAAACTCTCCCAGGAAAGAGTGAATATAGAGTGTTTAAAGGACAGAAAACTCAAGAAGGCTTTGATTGGGACCCTAACTAGAACATTTTGAACAATGTGTTTTGGCTGGTGAGGTATCTGCATCAGCTCTTTTCTCCTATTGTCTGATTCTTAACTAGATGTGAGGATGGTGGAAGGCTCTGGACAGTGACCTGAGCATTTGATCATCCCAGAAAGCATTTAGATTTCTGTTTGGAATTCCAAAGTCTTTCTCTCCTGCCTGCAGAGCCTGCTCTGCTGGGCTCTAACCTCAAAGTCCCTGTCATGAGGGTATCTGGACCAGAGAGCAGGTCAGAAGACCAGACCTCTGATCCAACCCCTCATCTCCACTCAACAGTGTTCGTGCCAGGTGATCTTTCTTTAAATTTCCTGAGGGATAAGAATCACCTGGGGCAAAACCACTAATTCCCAAGATCCTCTTCTGGAAAATCTGTTTTAGTAAGTTTGGAATGGGGTCCAGGATTCTGAGTTTTTAAATTAGTGCCCCTAATGATTCTTATGATCAGTTAAGTTTGGGAAACACTGTATTAGGACTGCATGACGCTCTGCCAGGTTGGCATCATTATACCAATTTCAGGTGAGAAGTTGGAGAGCTCATGGCTTATTGGTAGAGCTGGATCTTGCATATAGTTTCAGAATACGGAGCTATGTTCTTCCTACAAGAGAGACATTGCTTTAGGGCATGATAGTGGCTCTGGTGGTGGGGAATGATGATACCAGGTAGCAAGGGACAAGGATAATCTCTGCCCTATTTTACAAATAGGGAGACCAGGTTGCAGCGAGGTTTGGCAGCAGTAGCAGGATGTTTGCATTGCTGATCTTTTGTGGAGGTGGGCTGCATTCAACTCTGGAGAGCTGTTCACCAGGCCCAGCAGCCTAAATGTCTCCATAGCTGTTCTCTACTTGTGTTTCTCTTCCCTCAAACATCTCTCTAATCATAATAACACTAGCCCATGAGAGTCTGGTTGATTCAGGGAACTGTATCCCATGCCAGAGTTTCCCAAATCTAGCTGAGCCTTAGAATTATCTGAAGTTCTTAACTTCTGATGTCCATGCCCTGCTTCTTACATAATGAATCAGAATTTCTGTGGGTGAGTTCAGGGTATCTGTATTTCAAAAATTTCCTTAGGTGATTCTGATAAGCCAGTTTGCAGGCCCAGCTTGTGATTTTTCTGGATACCAGCTGAAGAAGAGTTGGAGGTCCTGGTGGCTTGTATTCAGGGGTAGAGAGTTGTGTATTTTGGTGAAACATGACTGGAGAAAATGGCAAGGCAGAGCCCAGCTTAAGGAATATCAGGCAGTCTCTATAAAGGACAAGGTAGAATAGGTGCTCTGTTGTGTTCTACCTCTCCCTAGGGCTCTGCTTCTTGTGGAAAATCCCCATTCCTCCCAAGAGAGAACGTATTTAAAATAATGCATTCAAGGATATGCATGTGTGTACCTGATGTGCATGGATTCACATTGTTAACCAACTAGAATTCTAATCACGTTTTAGAGTTTGCCCCCAAAGTGAAAGTGTCCTTTATACTGAAAGGGCTCTCTGGAGGTCTTCTTGGGTAGCCCCTAGACCTCTTCAGTTGGACACATTTCCATTTTAAATCATTTCTGAGAGGTAGGATAGCTATAATAATATGGCTAAAAACGTGGGGTCCCTGGGAAGCTCAGTTGATTAAGTGTCTGCCTTCGGCTCAGGTCATGATCCCAGGGTTCTGGGATTGAGCCCTGCATCTGGAATAGAGCCCTGTGTTCAGGCTCCCTGCTCAGCAGAGAGGCTGCTTGTCCTTCTCCCTCTCCCCTCTCCCCATTTGTGTTCTCTCTCTCCCTCTCTCTCAAATAAATAAATAAAATATTAAAAAATATATGGCTAAAAAAAGAAGGGGTTAGTAGTCATCCTATTCTACTTGTGATGTGTTATGTATTTTCATGTCTATTATTTTAACTTAAATCTCCCTATAGCCTTGTTGTGAAGTTGATATTATTATACCTATTTTATAGATTAGGAAACTGAGTTTCAAAAAAAGGGAGGTGAAAGAAGCTCCAGAGCCTTTTTCTGTCATACCATGCTTCACTCCTCAAAGAGCTGAGACAATTATTTCTGGGACAAAGACTCTGATTTTGTGGGTTCCCCAGATACTGGGTTTAGCTCTTGGCTTACCAGTAAGGTTGGCAGAAAGCTGACCTTAGCCTATTTCTGGGGTTAAAGACAGCTTTTTGACTTGGCCTGGAAGCCTCCTCCTGCCCCTGCAGAGTTAGCTGATGCTGGCTTCAGCAATTTTTAATACCCAGGAGCATAAGACAGGGCAGAAATCCCATGAGTATTAGATAGAACTCAAGCTGATGTTTTGATCATCCCCAGTGTGCTTCAGAGCTGTGATGTTGGAGGTTTCTGGGGTGGGTTCCTGAGCAGAGAAGAGAGTAGAGCCCTCTTCTGGTGGTCTGGGCATACTCAGCATCTTCGGGCAGCTGCAAATGGTTCGTGTTTCCAGCCTACAAATACTTATGAAACTTGCAGGCAGGAAGCTGGGTCAAGCAGGAAACTGTTGTGAAAGACTGAAATCCACCTGGGTGTAGCCCCAGAGAGTGGCTTTGCCCATTTGGGAAACTTACTTTATTAATGATGGGCCCTGTCCCCTTTTGTTTCAGCAGCTTCAGAGTTTTACGGGAATTAAAGAATCTGTTGTTCTTAGCTACCTAGATATAAATCTGTTCCTGAAATTCCCTGCCTCTTTCCCTATTGCATCCCACTCTCTCCTCACCAACCTCCATCTCAGATCTTGTCTGTGTCTGCTGTCAGGGAACTTCCCAATCAGTTGCTATCCAAGTTTTTGCAAAAGAAACTGTCTTAGAAACAAAGATCTTGAGTTTTCTTCTATGGTGTTGTGAAAGGTTTAGTCTCTCTAGAATCAATGTTGGTGAATGTCTCAGAGCCTGAAGGTTAGGCCTGCCCTCTGTTGAAAGCTAGACTTCCTAGCTTTGCCAACTTGGAGTTTTTCGTGGAAGCAAGATGGCCCAGCTTCCTCCACATAGTCTTCATAGTCTTCAGCATGGTTGACCTGAGGTATCTACTGTTTCTAAGTGCCAGGGTGGTTCTATAGCTTATTAATTGGCCAGTGCATTAAGAGCCAGGTTTTTAATCCCTGACCTCATGCCTAGCAGCTATGTGACTCTGAGACAATGCATCTCCTTTCCTGGACCTCAGTTTCCCTGGATGTTATGTTGCAGAATTTGAACCAAATGCTCTCTAAGGTTCCTTTCAAGTCTGAGAGTTTGGGATTCTGGACTGTTTGTTCTCTTGGAGAACATGGATGAGAAGTTCAGAAGGATGCTATTCTGGAGGAGCCAGATGAGATTCTAGAATTAGTGGATTTAAATCTTGAGGAACTGTAAAGAGGAGAAATGGCTATGCTGAGGAACTTGGGGGGCAGCCTCTGTAACTAAGAAGGAGAGATGAGCTGGGGTGGGGGATAAGGGAGTAGGTATTGTTTGATCCTGGAGTATAGTTTGGCTGAGCTGATTTCGAGAGTAAGTCCTGAAGTTAGGTGCAAATGGCAAAAAGCTAGTTTACTTCCTGACCTTCATGCGTTGAGAGGGGGACTCTACCTCAGTTTGAGCTTAATTGAAAGGCCATACAATTAAGGCTGGATTAATGGGGAAGCTGCAGCTTGCTAAGGTAATCTCATTGTTTCTGACTTTTACGGCTTTGGCCTCTGCTCCGAACTCTCAGTCCCATAGTGACTAGGTATGTTCTCATTGCTAAGAGAGATTAGTTACATGTGGGGGTTACTCTCCCAAATATATGTTGACTTGTGGAGTAACACCCCATTTCCAATATGCCCTTATCTCCAAATGCTTCTTTTTTTAAAGATTTTATTTATTTATTTGACAGAGAGAGAGATCACAAGTAGGCAGAGAGGCAGGTAGAGGGAGAGGGGGAAGAAGGCTCCCTGCTGAGCAAAGAACCCGATGCGGGGCTCAATTCCAGGACCCTGAGATCATTACCCGAACTGAAGGCAGTGGCTTAACCCACTGAGCCACCCAGGCACCCCCTCCCAATGCTTCTTGGGGAGTTTTTGGAGGGCAGGACTAAGTCAAAACAAGTAAAAGGGGAATGTCCTTGTCTCCCATGGCCTTTGCAGCACTTGAAGTGAAGAAGTGCTGACCTGTCAAGATATGGGTGTGCATGGGGTTGGATGTGGCTCTCCTTTCTAGAGAAACTACTGGGAAAAGGCACAGGCACAGGAAGGGTTAACCCCAGGCAGGTCTTGATGGCTATGTTAAGGGTCTAGAGATGAGCAGGAAGAGGTCAGAACAGATAACTGTTTCAGGTACCATTTCCATGTCAACAGTGGCTGAGTTGCTGGGAAGTGAGTGAGTCAGTGGAAGAAGGGGAGGGGGAGAAGGAGAATGCCTCCTAGGCTGGAGATTCAAAGCAATCCTTGTTTTCCCCCTTATGGAAAACAGCTGCTTGAGGCAGTGCTGTCATCCCAAGAGGCAAGACAGACCAGGCCTTGCCCTGCCCTGCTCTGGGCTTGCCTCAGTTCTGGCAGCAGGAAATGGTGGGTGCTGGAGCCTAAATAGTGGGGATTAGGTAGTTTGAGTAACACTGTGGTGACTGTTCTCTGTCCAGTGGAGAGACTGAAGTTCTGAGGTTGCCCTGGTACAGCTTGTCCTGCCTTTGTCCCCTTCTTCCACTTGCCTTTGTCTTCTTTATACCAACAGCTTCACTGAAATGACAGAGCAGGTGAGACTTTGAGGAGAATGGGGAGGTGGCAGGTGGGGGTAAGGTCATTGAGTTCAGACACAACTGGGCTGACTCACAAGCTCTGCCCCTGCGAGGGGGCCTTCCCAAGGAGTGCTTCCCAGATGTGCTCAGGCTTTCAATGCCAGAATGTTTGGGCCTTGGCCAAAAGAGTTGCCAAGGCAGTGAAATCAGCATGACCAGAGAGGGGGGTGGAGTCATGGAAGGAGCCCTGGGAATGTCTAGAAGATCAGTCTTCCCCACTTGCTAGCCAAGTAAATTTGGCTTCAGTGATGTAAAGTGAGACTGTGGGTGATGGGGCTTGACACATAGTTGGTATTCAGTAAGTGTTCATTTCCATCCTTCTGTCACCTGCTTCTGTGTATTTCAGTTTCATCACCCATGAAGTGAGGCCAGTAATTTTAATTCTTTCTGGTTTACAAGTCCATGCTTCAGGCAAGTTACTTGTGGTTATTCAACTCTCTCTACTTTCTCTTCTGCCTCCCCCAAACTCCTCTCCAGGAGTTCTCTCTTATAGTTCGGTAATATGGGACAAGTGAGGGGAAACATTGTCCTGATCTCCTCACTGTGGTCTGGCTACTGCTTACTTGGATGTTCTTGGCTCTAGGAAAAGAGAGGGTTGGTCCCTTCTTTGAAGCTAGCCAGGCCCAGACTCCAAAGTATCCCAGTTGCTGCAGCATCTGGCCTGGTTATTTTTGTTTTCTGGGCCATAAACCTGGGGACACAGGAGAGATCCTAGTCTGTTGAGGGCTTTGGATGGCAGATCACTAAGATGGGTTTGTTAGTGTCCAGTGAAGGGCACTGGTGTGGAAAGTGTCTGTGTCCAGTTGCTCAATAAATAACAGTGTATTTATTGTTCTTGGGCTAGAGGTGGGAGGGCTAGTGCATGAGAGGGTGACACAATCCCTACCACACCCAAACTTTTTGTTGTTGTTCCCTAAACCCTTAGTGTTCTAAGACTTTAAACTCAGTTTGTGCCTGGATCCTCAGGGACAGGGTTTGGAAGGGATTTAATTCTCTCCATATTGAAATGACTCCCCACCCAGGCCAATTCTTCTACCCCTGCTAAGCTGAGGGGCTGCCCAGGAACTTTCTGCTGACTTGATAGGGTTTTTTTTCAGGTTCTTGCCTCCCAAACAAGATCACCCTCTTCTCATTGAAATTGCAGAGACCAGGCCTCAAAGGAAGGCAGTGAGTACCTACTAGGGTGAATGTCCAGTGGGCCCTGTGTAGCAGTGGTTTTGGGCATGCAGCTCATCTTACACACTTGGGTTCCAGATTAGTCTAAGGGAGAACAAGGGATCTTCTTTGAACAAGACTCCTGTTCTACCTATCACCTTCAAGCCCCAGCTGTGTTATTACTCTTATCTCCCCCCCACCTCTGACACACAGAAAACAGGAGAGTACAGACCTATGATCCTGTTCTCATGACTCACATTTTCTTCTGAATTAAGTGGTGGCAAGAATAGAAGTCCCTTTGTGTTTGCTTTTCTTTCTATTTTTTTTAAAACCTAAGATTATTTGTCCTCAGTGAAATTCAGGAGATCTTAGGCTGTTCTCCCTAGAGTAGCAGCCACTGTGGAAATGGCAGAAACCCTGGACAGGAATTCTGGAAAAGTAGGTTCCAGTTTGGTTTTAGCTGGACATCTTTAGATTTTAGATGAGCCCTTGTTCTGGGGTCATGCTCTATTTAGGAGGAAGGAAACAGCAATGTCCACAATAGCCACCTGTGGAAGGAACCAAGATGCCCTTCAACAGATGAATGGATAAAGAAGATGTGGTCCATATATACAATGGAATATTACACAGCCATCAGAAAGGATCAATACCCACCATTTCCATCAACATGGATGGAACTGGAGGGGATTTTGCTAAGTGAAATAAGTCAGGCAGAGAAAGACGATTATCATATGGTTTCACTTATTTGTGGAACATAAGGAATAGCATGGAGGACATTAGGAGAAGGAAGGGAAAAATGAAGAGTGGGAAACCAGAGCAGGAGGTGAACCATGAGAGACTATGGACTACAGGGAAAAAAAAGGATTTCAGAGGGGAGGGGTGTAGGGGTATGGGTGAGCCTGGTGATGGGTATTAAGGAGGGCAAGTGATGTGATGAGCACTGGGTGTTATACACAAGTAACGAAGCTTTGAACACTACATAAAAAACTAATGATGTATTTATATGTTGGCTAATTGAGCATAATAAATAAAAAAGAAAGATACAAAACCCAGAATCTACGAAGGAAAATAAGGACAAATTAATTATGTAAAAATACTATAGAAAAAAATGTTAAAAGGCGTAATGCAAATAACAAGCTGGGAAAAAATATTTGTCCAGCCTTTGACCAAATATGAACTTCCTTAGTATATAATAGATATATACTAATTAATTAATAGATAAAGAGAACAGCCCAATAGAAAAATAGACCAAGGACAAAAAAATTAAACTGCTAATAGGCATAATTATTTTTAATGAGCAAGCTCAACTTGCTAATATATAAACAAAATATAATTTTTATTTTTCCAAAAAAAAACCCTAATATGTTGGCTAATTGAATTAATAAAAAACGTGAAATATAAAAAAAATGAAAAAAACAAAAACCCTAAATGACAGAATGAGGAGAGCCTCAGAGCTGATGAAGGCATGGAGGTGCTAGGAAGGTGGCCAGCTGGAGAGGACATGGAAGCTCTGTGTCTCCAAAACCCCTGCCTACCTTGTCTTGTGCATGTTTTCCATTTGGCTCTTTCTGAGTTATATCTATTTATAATAAAATGAAAAAAAATGAATACAGGCAAAAAAAAAAGAAGTGGTAAAAATGGAAGTACCTATTACTTTGTCACTAATGGAAATCTGGGAAACTTTTATATTACAATTTTTTGCTGAGGTTTTATTTTTAATTTTATTTAAAATTTTATTATTAAAGTATAGTTGATATACAATGTTATATTAGTTTCAAGTGTACAATATAGTGATTTGACAATTCAATATATTACTCAATTCTCTGTATTGTAGATTTCTCAAAATATTTCTATGTTCAACACAATGTTGAAATTATAATAATAACTACTAAGATACAGTGCTAGGCAATTAGTGTCATAAAAAGCACACATTTTTATAACTATTTCAATATAATTGGTTTCTTTGTATCACTTTATTTCATGCATTTACAAATATTCTGAAAGGGGGTCCATAGACTTCCATCAGACTGCCCAGAAGGGTCCATGGCACAGTAAAAAGATATAAAATCTTCCCACCTCTGGAATTTTAGACTATGCTAGATCTCTGTATTTCTTTTTTTTTATATTTTAGGTACAAGTGACAAATGTATTTCTTTTTATTGTTATTATAGTTTTCTCCAATGTAGTTCAGTAAATGAAGCATTTAATTTTATTTTATTCCACTGTTGGTCATAGTTTGAGCCCTACACACTCCCTTCCCTTTCACCTCAAAGGGAGCTCCTTTGTATGTAGCCACAAACTCATCATTAGTAAAGAGATCAGGCTGGATCTGTTCCCAAATCTTCTTCTTAGGATTCAGCTCCTTGTCAGGTTCTCCAGGAAAAGCATCAAAAATAATTCTGTCTCCAGGAATAGACCCATTAGGAGGTGCCAAGATTTCAACTTTCTCGGGTGAACTAGCACACATCACCATTGCTTGAGATATTATCCCCCTCATCTTTGCAGGTTTCAGGTTACAAACTAAAATCACCATCCGATTTTGCATCTGTTCAAGGGGAACATGATTCACCAGGCCACTGACAACTGTTCTTGGAGCTGTTTCTCCAACATCTACTTTTTCCACATATAAAGAATCTGCATCAGGGTGTTTTCTGGCAGTGATGATACAACCGACTCGAAGATCCAGACGAGAAACATCTACTGGCTTAGAGTCACTGCCTCCTGCTACTGAATGCTGTTTTTTTCTCCTTTTTCTTTCCTTTCACTTCAATTTTCTCTTTCATCTTCTTTTCTTCTGCTCCTCCTTCCTTCTGTTCTTTGGCACCAGAAGTTATAGTTGTTATTGGTCTAGACTGTATCACATTTTCAGAAACTGTGGAATTAGCTTGCAGCAGAGTACCAGATGGAAATGGTATTTGTTTCACTCCATTTTGAATTTCTGCCTGAATTAGCTCTTGTTTCAATTCTTCAATTTCTTTCTTTAATTTAGCATTTTCAACTTGAAGTTTCTTCTCTTCTCTCAAAGTTGCCTGCAAAATTGCTTTCTCCTTAAGAAGAGCAACTTGCTGTTTTAAATATTCAATAATTTGATCTGCTTCTGCACCCTTCTGTTCCAGTCTCTTCAGAACAGCACCATTAGTTGCCATTTTTGCCAAGAAACGGCAGAAAATCATGAAACGGTGAACAGAGCAACCTGGCGAGCCTTACCCAGGCAGCCTCAGTCCGGAGCTGATCTCTGTATTTCTTATATTCCCATGCTTAGAACTGCTCATTTAACCATCTTCTGAGTACCTACTGAGTCGTGGGTACTGGAGAGGTAACTCAAAGTAAGACAGAAACCTTGAGGTGATAATGAAGTCCAGTCTATTAAAAGCCCTACTGGCTCTTTCCCACTCTTTCCTACCTCCCCAGTCATTGGTGTTTTGAGTTCTCCCTTGACTCAGCTCAAGGGTCATTTGGAGCTATATGCTGAGGCCAAATTCCAGCTCATTGGGCCTCATTCTCACTACCTTATGAAGGCCCATTCTACAGAGGTCACTGGATTGGCAGGAAGCCTAGGATAACACCAAGTCAAGGTGGCTAATCTTGCCTGTTGTCCCCCTCTGGGGTAACTTGCCTTACTTGTTCCTGCCTTCAGGGCCTTTCCTGTCCCATTGTCAATCTTGAAATAGATTTCCTCCCTAACTCCCTAGTGATATTTATTTACAAAGTTGTTCCCCAGGGATGGTCCTCATCAGAATTGTTCAGCTGACAAAATGGTATTTGGCCCCCTCTTCCCTGCTAACTGACCCCTATGCTCAGGAAAGACCCAGAGGTGTCAAAGACTGATAAGGTTTAATATCTTACCCACCCCATGTGGATTTGCATTTTTGATTAATTCTATTTTTAGTCTCCAACCAATAGTGTAAGTAGTATATAAGCATCTTAGAAAATGTAGATTAGTTTTTTTTTTAATTTAAAGAAGGGAGAACACACTCATCACCACCCTAAAACCAAGCCTGACTAATACTTGGTCATGATTCCAATAATTATCTCTCTGTACATACTTTTTATAGAATTGAGCTAATGTAATCTTGTTGCTTACCCTTCCTTACTTAATATTACTGAAGTATTTTCCCTGGGCATGAAATAGTCTTCAAAATATTTGATATGACCTTATATAACAAACCAGTTTGTGGCTGTACTATATAGAGTGCTTATGCAAAATGTCCCATAATTTAAAGAATTAATCATTGATTTCTTCTCATGGGGAATCTTTTGCACTTTGATGTACAAAGGGTTTAGTGTATTGATTTAAATTGAGGTTTGGACTTAGATCTGAATTCAAACCCTGACTTCCCCCATTTACTAGTGATATGACTTTAGACAAATATTTATTTCTTCATCCCCAATGTGGAGATAACATTATCTACTTCGCAAGGTGATTGTTGATATTAAATGGGATGGTGCACGTGAGTCGCCTAGTAAGTGACAAGTCTCCACACATGAAAGCTACTGTTTATTTCTCCTACTATTACCACTACTACCAAGTTTTCAGCCAAAATAACAAATATCTATTGGTGAAATTTCAGCTATCATTGATCTGAGCTGGGGGATTTATTTGTAAAAGCAGATGGTACTTTTTCCAGTGTGTAGCTACCTGTTATTTTCACTGGTGCCTGTCCCTTTCCCTTTTCTCCTCTGCTGACTTGGCTTTTGTAGCATTTCTGTGCCACCCACACCTACCTTTGCTAAGGACCCTTTTCTCTTTTGTGCTTAGGGAGACCAATGAGACATAAAAGCAAGATGTAGTAACAGGGCAAGTCAGTATATAGAACCATAGACACCATCATTGAAATGGTCATCACCTAGTGTAATTGACACTCCTGCCCCTGCATTGTTGTACAGATGAGGTAAACCAGGTCCCAGGAAGGAGATAAGACTTACCCAAGGTTCTAGGTTGAGACAGTTGCAGTGCTAGGCTTGGAACCCAGTGTTGTTTATATTGCCCTTAACTTGTGTCTGCAAAGACAAGTACTGTAGATAATCCAGGCTGTAGACCAGAGGTGGGAAGAGAATGGTGTGGGCCTGGATCTGGCTGATGTAGGTGGGGAAGGCTTCCTGAAAGAAGTACAATCAGCACTTGCTTCCTCTTCATTGTAGGCTGATTTGCATTTATGTGTTTGCCCCTTACTAAGCATTGCTCTGTGGCTATGTTTTTTGTCTTCATAAGCTGGTTGGGAGCCAGGGCCTGGTTATTGCTTATTTATTTCAATATTCTCCCTTTCTTCCCACCAATATCTAAGTTGCTCAGATTCTTAGCATCCTAGTTCCTTCTTCTGTGGTTGAACAGATACATCTGTCCCAGGCTCTGCTAAGCACAGAGCCAGACAACTAACTTGCCTCTTTTGATCTCATCCTAGATCAATGTGCGTGTGACCACCATGGACGCAGAGTTGGAGTTTGCCATCCAGCCCAACACCACCGGAAAACAGCTGTTTGACCAGGTAAGGGAGGAGCTATTTGTTTCTTAGCCTCTTCTACTTCTCCCAGTAGTTCCCACCAGTTCTTTTTTTTTAAGATTTTATTTATTTATTTGACAGAGAGAGAGAGAGAGATCACAAGTAGGCTGAGAGGCAGGCAGAGAGAGAGAGAGGAGGAAGCAGTCTCCTTGCGGAGCAGGCAGCAGGGAGCCTGATGCAGGCCTTGATCCCACGACCCTGAGATCATGACCTGAGCTGAAGGCAGAGGCTTTAACCCACTGAGCCACCCAGGTGCCCCACAATGCCCACTTCTTGGGAATCTTTTCTCTTACATGCTCCTCCAAGATATGTCCAAACAAAGGCTGACCCCCGCCTTAATAACAAAGGAGGCAGAGTTTAACTTTGGCAGCCTGCACCTCAGATGGCTCCAAGTAATCCTACCCTTGGTCCTGAACATGGTAGAAAAGAGAAGTGAGCAGAGTATGACTCTGTGTTACATGCTCTAAAAATATTAGCACATGGAGCCTTCCTCTCAACTCTGAAATAGCCAAGTGATCTCTTCCCCATTTTAATGATGAGACTCATAAATTAAATAACTTATTGTATCTAGCTGGTATCTGGCTGGGATTTCAATGCTACATTCTAGTCACTGCACCCCATGGCCTCTGTCATTTTTTTTTTTGCTTCCTAGTAGAAGGAAAGGAACTTATGCTCCCTGAGGTAGTATGCTCTATGTACATTTCCTTCAAAAGAATATTGGGACTTAGGACACCACTGGGAGTGCTAAATGCATTACGAGGGTACTTCATACCTTGCACTTATGCCATGGAAATAATGCTGATGTGTCATTCCCATCTCCAATGCAAGGTATATCCCCATGACTTCATGGGGAGTCACTCTTATCAGAAGGGATATGCTATATATAATCTAATAGCCAGATGGGGGCCACAGAATCTTTTAGCATTCAAAGACTTTCCAGGGGCCAAGAGAATGTGGTGTCTGTGACCAGTCTTGCAGGAGTGAAAACGGAGTTCCCATTTCTAGAGGCTGGGATCCTTTCAGATGGGTCATTATCCCATTTCCCTACCAGTTTCTGGTGAGGTGGGGGTCTGATATTGTCTAGGATATGTTACCTTGATGGATTTTCCATGTCCTCTTTTTCCTTTGCCCTCTGATTCCCTCTATTGTCTAAGAACTTACCAGAGCTGGGGAAGGAAAGGGAGAAAGACTCCTTCGGCCTCTTCTTAGGCTCCTTCCCAGACCCCTTGGTCTACACATTACTTTTCTCAAGCCAAATGGTTCCATCCCCTGCCTTCAACACTGGGGGCTTTGCTCATTTGCACTGGAGGGGGATAATTGTGGAGGAGTGTGAGGAAAGCATCATTTAGAACCTAGGGCAGAAAAATTCTCGAACGAAGAGGCTTATTAACTTCAAAAAACCACAAGGCATGATAATTCTTTGTTTGTGTTGGTTTGATTTGTGTACTGTGGGTGTTGTTCTGTGGGAAGCCCAGATGGTAGGGAGCCCTGGACAGATGGTATACTAGTTGAGAAAGCAACTACTTCCCAAACAAAACTTTTGAGAGTCTTTGAAGCTTTCATACTGGCTGGAGAAAGGAAAAGGAGAAAACCAGTAAGTTCATGATGTCTTATCTGGAAGATCAGTGTTGTTTTGAGAAATACCATTTATTGAGCACTTACTATGGGCCAGCCTTGGCCAGGTGCTTTAACCCTTGCAACAATCCTGCCTCTGAGAAGTAAAAGAACATACTCTATGTTATGCAGTTAGTAAGTTATAATATGAGTTTCAAATATAAACTCCAACTGCAAAACTATAGTTTTTCCACTGCAATATTCTGCCTAGGTAAATGAGGCTGTTTGGGTCTAGAAGACTTAAGAGAAAGTGTATTTTCTGTCTTGAGATTTTTGAGGGGCTGTCATAAGAAGGAGGGAGCAGTAATGTTCTGTGAGGTAAGATGGCACAGAGCTGGGACCCCATGGGTGAAAAAGGGAAAAAAATTGAACTCAAACAAGGAGTTGAGCATCTGGCACTCTCAGGGCCAAGGCAGATCTGGATGGGAACCCACAGAGGTATGTGTTCACAGGCTGTTGGGGGATATTATCTTTTCCCTCTTCCTAACTTGATGAGTGAGTCAGTCATAAGGGAAGAAGTCCATTCTGTCTGGCTTTTGAGATCCATTCAAGGAGACCGTCCTGGTGGAATTGGGGCCTAGGAGGAAGGAGCTGGACTCCTTGGAAGGAATTGACAAAAGCTCTGGGACCACCTTGGAACCCAGAATTTATCTGGCCAATGACCAGAGAGGAAGCTGACTGGAGAAGAAGCACCCTCTTTGGCATCAGTAATAAATAACAGGCAACAATGGGAAGGCATAGCTTGAGGAGACACAAGACCTGGTGGGAAAGGGAAATGTGGCCTGTAGTTTCTCCGTTTACATTTGTGAGTGTGCACACAGCTAGGGAGTGGAGAACATGTTTTGCTACAGCTATTCTGTCACTTATCACCACTTCTAAAGCCTGAGGTTCTTCAGAGGGCTCTTGGTTACCTCGGTGCCACTAAGGGGCAGTGCTACCACCATAAGTTCCATCTTTGAGAACACCCTGCCTGGCTCCACCCCAGCCAGGGGCTCTAACTCTACCTGCCTCTTCCCTTCAAGATACTGAACTCTGCAAGAAAGGTGAAACCTCAGAGCAGCCATTCATTCATTTGTTCACTGACTGATTCACTGTTGACTGAAGGTCTACTGTGTCTCAAGAAAAATCTCTAGACCTATTAAATACCATCTCGTTCCTTAAGGACCATGGAGTTCCTTACATATAGAAGCAGAGAAAAATAAATGCAATGTAACTCTTCCCACATAGATTAAAATACCCTTGAAGTTCAGGTTGTATATAGAAGTGATGTACAGTGTATAAAGTATGGGATTTAGTGTCAGCCTTGGATTCAAATTCTGTCCTATTTAGCTGTGTGACCTTGGATGACTCATTTAGCCTCTTAGGACTTAAATTTTCTCAGTAAAATGTTAATCAAACTAATTTCAGAGATTTTGTGGTCTTATTTAATCCTCAAATAAGCAAATTGTCTGGTATATAGCAGACACTCAAATGTTGGTTGTTCTTAATAAAGGCTAAATAAGTAGTAGAAATTGCCCTGGGGGTTCAGATAAGGGAGCCATTAAATCAGGAAGCTTTTCTGGGTTGGTAAAGTCCTTATGATTTGTGGATTCTGTATTGAAGGTAACAACCTTTTCTAATTTTTCTTCCATTTTTATTTTATAAAAGAACTAACATCTCTTATTATAATTGTAATATCCCCATCTTATAGATGAAGGATTGAGGCTTACAGGGGGAAAAGATCTGTTTAATGTTAGATAGCTAGGAAGTGGTATAGTGGCTTGAATCAAGGCATATATCATTTGCGGTTTTTCCAGTGCCTTTTGCCAGTTGTGTCCTATGTGACCTCCCCTCTTTTTGCCTGTTCCCATTCTGAGTGGAGGAAATTTGTCTGTAAACTTAGAATCCTAGCTGAGCTTGTCTATGCTATGAAGCAGGTGGCCATTTGAACACAGGCAGTGTAGAGTAGCAGAAACAGCATTGGTGGCAACCCCTACCAGAACTTTCCAGTTGTGCATTGATTTGCTTTCAGGTATGTGGTTGATGCAGCTGCTGCCAAGCCTGTAATGGGATCACAGTGGGCCTCAGGTGTTTGGGCACTGACGGAGTTTGCATGTAATTTTTCACACAGTTTTCCTTTTGATGCTCCAGCCTTGCTTCCCAATCTTGCTCTGGGCTTTGGAAGTGGCTCATTTCATCACTAATTGGTTTACTCAAATGCGTGGGGCATATGGAGAGGAGAGCTCTGGGCTCTGGAACCTGGACCTGATCTCCCCTTCCCTCCATAGACCTCAGATGTAGGCCATCTTCACATGCAGAAGAGAGACAAAAGAGGGTTTTTTCTTACATTCAGAATCTCCTAGTAATTAGTGAGGATTTTTTCAGAGGCAAATCTCTTCCCCTCACTGGACCTCAGTTTTCTAGTTTATGCTGCTTGGACCCTATAATGCTTCACAGTCTGTCGTGAGGGTTTGTGTTGTGTGGCTCAACAGAATTCACAGCCAGTGTCTTAAAAACTGAAGTCCTAGTTCCTGTAGGTGTGTATATGGCAGGTTTAAGGAGATAGAGCTGTGGGTAAATTTGATTTAGTATCTTTTTTAAAAAAATTATTTATTTGTCAGAGAGAGAGAGAGAAAGGGCACAAGCCAGGGGAATGGCCAACAGAGGGAGAAACAGGCTCCCTGCTGAGCAAGCAGCCCAATGTGGGACTCAATCCTGGGACCCTGGGATCATGACCTGAACCGAAAGCAGATGCTTAACCAACTGAGCCACCTAGGTGTCCCTTGATTTAGTATCTTGGAGCATCAATTTTACTTGTAGATGTTATCTATTTCATTATTAAAACATTGGGGTGCCTAGGTGTCTCAGTTGGTTGAGTGTCTAACTCTTATCTGTCTCATGGGTTGTGGGACTCAGCCCAACTGGGGCTCCACACTCAGCTGGGAGCTGGCTTGAGTATTCTCTCCCTGTGCCCCTCCCCCAACTCATGTGCACGTGTGTACTCTCTCTCTTAAATAAATAAATAAATCTTAAAAAAATAAAAAAAAGATACTTAAGGAGTAGAATGTAAAATGTGTGCATTTAATTAAGGTTAAACCTGAGGCTTCAAAGAAATTCTGGCCTTAGCCATCTACTTATATCCGCCTATCCTTTGTGTCCTCAGGGGTATATGCATTTATTATTTTCTGCTGCTTATGGATTCTTCCATAGAAGCTTTGAGAAATGCTAGCTCAGGCCAGATAAGTTGGCAGTCTGGGGTCAGAGGGAGCCAAGAAAGTACATATAAATAATATAAATTATATATAAATAATATAAATTATATATAAATTAAAAAAATAAAAATTATATATATATTTCTCAGGGTGGAATGGGAAAGACCCTAGTCACTGCAGCCACAGATGTTGTTCCTGGAATAAAGACCTAGAGGCTCTCTCCTGCTAGAAAATAAGATATCTTTTCTCTGGGGTGGAAGTCTCAGCTGGAAGCAAAGCTGGAAACAAGCAAAGCTTGGCCTCATTTCCAAGTGGAGATGAGTTGCCTGATCAAATGATTCTCAGTACCCTGTGGGCCTTAATTGGAGATTTCCTTATAGCCTTGGAGTCTAGGGGTCATCTGTTTTATCCTTTGTTCTTTTTCAGTCTCAATTCTGACTTTAGATCATATTTCCTTCCCTCCACACCCTTATTTCCTCACTTTGGGACTTCGGTGGAGGCTGAGAAAGATTGCTCACCTCTCCAAAGCCCTGAAGCCTAAGGAAGTGGAAAATTTATATGCATCTGATTTCTCTATGTTCATAAGGGAAGAGGCAGAGCTCAGAGAGATTAAAATTTGCTACTGATCCTGATTTTTTTTATTATTTCACTTTAGCTGTTATTTGTCCAACTGTTCCTCAGAGATATTCCACATCCTGGAACTATTTTGGGCTCTGTGATCTTCCTCTCATTATACCCCTACTTATCGTTCTAATGAAACAGACAACATGGTGCAAAACGAGGCTAAGGAGCTCATTCCTGGGACTTCTAGAACTGACTATGTAGTCTGTGGCGGCCTTAGTCCATTTTAATTCTGGGATCTCCAAGCCTCTACAATTGGTACAGGCAGAGGCCAGTTGGTGCCCTACCAGTTCTATTCTTTTTTTTTTAAAGATTTTATTTATTTATTTGACAGAGAGAGATCACAAGTAGGCAGAGAGGCAGGCAGAGAAAGAGGGGGAAGTAGCCTCCCTGCTGAGCAGAGAGCCCGATGTGGGACTCGATCCCAGGACCCTGAGATCATGGCCTGAGCTGAAGGCAGTGGCTTAACCCACTGAGCCACCCAGGCATCCCTACCAGTTCTGTTCTGAGTCTGCCATTCCATGACCTAGGTCCTGGCCCTAATGTTCCATCTTCACCATCTTCAGTGTGTCTCTTTCTCACCTGGGGCCGAATTACTTCTTCCCCACCAATTGCATCTGGACACACTATTCTTATACAACACTGTGGAAAATCTTTAGAACTGTTAATTGGGCTCTACCTTAGATCTAGGATGAGATAAGAGGTTCTTTAAATAAATTTTTCTAATCTTTTTCTAATACCCTCCCCCTCTATCCTCTGCAAATAAAGCCAATATCACATACCAACATGAGCATTTTGTGTTCTCCATCTAAAACTTATAGGCAATTCGTATTGCCTATTAACTTAGACTCAGGGACTCACCTTGCCATTGAATCCTGGAAGACTTTTGATCTTTCCTCAACAGCCCCCCCACACACAACTTATCTTTTCCAAACATGTTCCTAGTTACTCAAGTCGGCAAGAGGTCTGTGAGAAATGGGACTGTATTTCTTTTCATTTACAAATAACCTAATTAGTGGAATGAACTTGAAGGAAGAAAGAGGCTATTTAAGTCATACTAGTTGTAGTAGATGGAGAAGCTGGATAGATGAGGAAGCTAAGGCCCAGAGAGGGAAATGTGCTGCGTTAAGATCAATCACATAGCAAATGAGAGACAGAAGTGAGACTTTCACTCAGGTTTCCTGACACCTGATTCAAGCTATGAAATGGAGAGTGAACATCATGCATACCCCAGTGAGCAATGAAAGTTGGGGACTTGGGGATATGGCTTCTTTCCAAAGTGGTTGTTGACTGAGCCTAGTGGAAAGCCAGGAACCATATCTACATGCAGAGATGATCAAAGTTCATTACAGGGCTGGGATATGTGGGCAAAAGAGAGACAAGGGAGTTAGTTACTTTGGAACCCCAGGGCTCCTAAGCTCATATGAATCCTTGGAATTAAAGGAGAGTATGCTAGAAAAGAATGTGTACAGGTTTTGGAATCATACACGTCGAGATTCTAGTCTAGTCTATGGCTTTAAGCAGTTTGCCTCTTTTTGTGGGGGGTATGCAATTAAAAAAAATTTACTTAAATTTTAGTTATTTAACATACAATGCAATGTTGGTTTCAGGGGAAGAACTCTGTGATTCATCACTTACATATAACACCCAGTGCTCATTATGACTGTAATGAGCCCTCTTTAATACCCATTACCCATCTAGTACATCACCCACACACCTCCCTCTATCAACCCTCAGTTTGTTCTCTATTGTTAACAGTCTCCTGTGGTTTGTTTCCCTCTCTCCTTTTCTTTCCCCCTTCCCATATGTTCATCTGTTTTGTTTCTTAAATTTTACTCAGTCAGTTAAGCGGCTCTTTGGCTCAGGTCATAATCCCAGGGTCCTGGGATCGAGTCCTTCATCTGGTTCCTTGCTCAGTGGGGAGCCTTCTTCTCCCTCTGCCTGCTTCTCTTCCTGCTTGTGCTTTCCTTCTCTCTCTCTGAAAGATAAAAGAATCTAAAAAAAAGGAATTCTACATATAAGTGAAATCATATGGTGTTTGTCTTTCTCTGACTGACTTATTTCGCTTAACATAATACATTCTAGCTTATTCCATATCATTGCAAATGGCAAGATTTCATTCTTTTTGGTGGTTGAGTAAAAGTTGAGTAAAATTCCGTTAAATGTACACACACACACACACACACACACACACACACACACACAAACCACATCTTCTTTATCCACTCATCAGTCAATGGAAATTGGGATCTTTCCATAGTTTGGCTATTGTTGCTAATGTGCTATAAACATCAGGGCACATGTACCCCTTTGAATCTTAATTTTTTTTTATACTTTGGGTAAATACCTACCAGTGCAACTGCTGGATTATAGTGTAGTTTTATTTTTAACTTTTTGAGGAATCTCTATACTATTCTCCAGAGTGACTGCATCAGTTTGCATTAAATTCCCTCCAACAGTGCAATAGGGTGCCCCCTTTTATTGTTTCTTGTATTATTAATTTTAGCCATTCTGACTGGTGTGAGGTGTATTTGTATTTCCCTCATGATAAGTGATGTTGAACACCTTTTCATGTGTCTGTTAGCCAGCCATCTGGATGGAAAAGTGCCTATTCATGTCTTCTAGGCAGGTTGCCTCTTATGCCTTTGTTTCTTCATTTATAAAATAGAGATAATAGCTATCTCAGGGTTGTTCAGTGTTCAGTACCTGCTGCATAATAGGTAATTAATAGGTATGAGCTATTTTTCCTTGGGGTCTCTGAAGCTCTAGATTGTAAGCTTTAGGAATGACTATGGGGTCTGGGTTTGGGTGTATAGTAGAAACTTTGTGGATATAGTGGAGGTATGTATGTGTTGAGGGAAGACATGATTTATTCACAGGGAAGGATATTAGCAATATTGGGTCCTCCTTTCCTATTTCTATCTCCAGGTAAATTCCACCACCTCACTCCCCTACCTCCCTTGCCTACCCCCTAAGAAAAAGAAAAAAGAAAGAAGACCATCAGCATAACCTCATTAGGATATGATTCAGCTTTATTGCCTCCATCTCCAGTGGTGGACGTCTTGGGCTTCGGCTGTCAGCTAGAACCATTAACATTGTTAATTTCAGGGACTGGAAAACAAACTCCATCTCCTGGCTAGCCTCCCTTTCCTACTACCCAGTGCTTAGCCAAGAGGCCCAGAACACCAGGGACCACTTAGCTACTATACTGAGGTACTCATCCTATTTCTACCCTCTCTTCCATTCTCAACCTGTGCTAATAGTAAGGAGAATCATGAGTAGCCTCTAATCAGGCCGGGAAGAAGCATCTCAGCACCCAGACACAACACATCTTTGGAGTATACAGATACCACAATATGTGCTATGTCTCCCTGAACATTCTTTCTTGGGGCTTTGTAAATAGGACTCAGTTAAAACAGTGTGAACATATTACTAGTTGCTAAAGATAAAAAGGTAACACAAGAGAAGATTATAAAGGAGTTAAGCCAACACTCTCTACTTCCAGCCTTTAATTCATCCTGGGAGTAGAAAGGCACATGGCATAATAGAGGGAAGTAGTGGCAGTAAACACTGGATTTGAATGGGTTTGGAATCAAACAGACCTGACTCTGCTATCCACTAACATAACCTTCACTTTGTGGAAGCTTACTTTCACTATCTATAAAAGGGGCCTAATTATAAATGTATCACAGGGCTATTGTGAAAATCAAAGGGAATAATGAATATAGTTATTGGTGTGTAGTAGTGGTCCTAAGTGATAGACCTGTCCCCTGCCTCGGCAAAAGTATTTTGTGTACAGAGATGCTGACATCATTTCTTGACTACTGCCCAAGTGTATTTCCTTGCTATACCCTGGAAACCTTATATCTTTTAAAGTCAGGGACTATGTTAGTTTCACTTTTGTGTCCTCTGTGCCTGGCACAAAGTAGGCATTCAATCAGTGTTTTTATTTTCTTTTCTAGGTGGTGAAAACTATTGGCCTGAGGGAAGTTTGGTTCTTTGGTCTGCAATACCAGGACACTAAAAATTTCTCTACTTGGCTGAAACTCAATAAGAAGGTAACTGCTTACCCCATTGTTGGGCTTGGAATTCATTCCTCCATCATATCTTATATTCGAGGGGGTAACATGTGGTAGCTGGCAAATCCAGAGTTGTACTTTTCACTGGGTTGTCTATTGACCACTAGATCAGAATAAAGGCAGAGGACTCAGCCAAGGTAGAACTCCTGCTCTGTCTCCACTTTGACTTCTAACAGTGAGAATGGCCAATTTCCAAGGAGGAAGAGACCCTTCCCTTTCTCCTAGGAGTTCAGTTTTAAATTTTGACTTGTCTTCAAGAGGGATTGGCATCCTGTTTTTTCTTTCCAAACTCATGGGCTTTAGGAGGTTTGTTAAAATGAGAGTAACAGGGACACCTGGGTGGCTCAGTGGGTTAGGGCCTCTGCCTTCGGCTCAGGTCATGATCTCAGGGTCCTGGGATCGAGTCCCACTTTGGGCTCTCTGCTCAGCAGGGAACCTGCTTCCTCCTCTCTGCCTGCCTCTCTGCCTACTTGTAATCTCTCTCTGTCAAATAAATAAATAAAATATTTTAAAAAAGGATAGTAACAGACTCTTTTTTTAAAATATTTTATTTATTTATTTGACACACAGAGAGAGAAATCACAAGTAGGCAGAGAGGCAGGCAGAGAGAGGGGAGGAAGCAGGCTCCCTGCTGAGCAGAGACCCCGATGCAGGCCTTGATCCCAGGAC
>LNAC01001557.1:82118-111306 GCA_002007465.1 Ailurus styani
TGAGCCGAAAGCAGAGGCTTTAACCCACTGAGCCACCCAGGTGCCCTGTAACAGACTCTTGAACTGGAAAGAATCCTGAAGGCCTCATAATCTTATCTTGTCCCTTCTCCACTTGTCACCTGATACTTAAACTCCATATGGATGTTTCTCTCTTTCTTGATTTTCTTTTTTATCCTCCCATAGGCATCTACACCTAAGTTTATTAACACATATATCTTTTTTTCCTTCAGGTACTTATTTAAATTCCAGCTAGTTAGCATACAGTGCAATGTTATTTTCAGGTGTAGTATTTAGTGATTCATTGTTTACATACAACACCTGGTGCTTATCACAAGTGTTTTCCTTAATACCCATCACCTATTTAACTGATTCTTTCTTGATTTTCTGTCTCAACTGAACTCCAGATGAAATGATTTGAGTATAAGTCCATTCAAGCTCTTCACCTCAAGGCAATGTCTCTGCAGGGACATGGAAGTCCTCCATCTCAATATCCTCAAACTTCCTAACTTTGTCCTTGGGGGCTTCCAGTGTCTTGTGGCTTCTGTTTCTGATTGTGTCTAGGTTATAAGTGCCTCACCTTCTGCTGGCAGACTCTTGTTTTCCCAAGGAGTGGAGACTTTTGGTGGACAAATGTGTTGCTGTTAAGAGCCAAATTCAGGCTTTAAAAGACAGTCTAGTTTGTTCTCTTGTCTAGCCAATTTCTAAGCCTCAATGATATCTACTAGTTTTTACTTTGCTAATTTATGGTATTGGGGGGTGCTTAAAAGAGCTTTCTTAAGCCTAACCTCAACATTTAGGGGCAGTTGGTATAATGTCAGATGTTAGTGGCTTGAAGGCTTGTGACCATCAGTGGGTATAATGTCATTTCAGGAAGGAATCCCCAAAAAGAAGCAATTATGGTCATGGGATTGGGTCCCAAGTGAAAGCAATGTGTCTCTCCTGAATTAACCAGAACACTTGCCACCTGGCTCTTCGGGATTACCCAAATTGATTACCTTTCAGTGTCTCTCCCCACTCTACAGCCAAAGACTATTTTTTAAGAGCTCATAAAAAACCTTGCTGCTCCCAGGTGACTGCTCAGGATGTGCGGAAGGAAAGCCCCCTGCTCTTCAAGTTCCGGGCCAAGTTCTATCCTGAGGATGTATCTGAGGAATTGATCCAGGACATCACACAGCGCCTGTTCTTCCTGCAAGTGAAGGAGGGCATTCTCAATGATGATATTTACTGCCCACCTGAGACTGCCGTGCTACTGGCCTCCTATGCTGTCCAGTCTAAGTATGGCGACTTCAATAAGGAAGTCCACAAGTCTGGCTACTTGGCTGGGGACAAGTTGCTGCCACAGAGGTGAGGTGGTGCCCTTGGTCATCTGCCCTTGCATGGAGAAGGTCCGTGTCTGACCAAGCCCTGTTATAGAGGGACTGCCAGTTCTGTTCCATTTTACTAGGGTCTGTCTGAAGACCATGTTATACATACTGGATTTTACTTTGCTAATTTATGGTGTTGGGGGAGGCTTAAAAGAGGAGCTTTCTTGGGGCACCTGGGTGGCTCAGTGGGTTCAGCCTCTGCCTTCGGCTCAGGTCATGATCTCAGGGTCCTGGAATCGAGCCCCACATCGGGCTCTCCGCTTGGCGGAGAGCCTGCTTCCCCCCCGTCTCTCTGCCTGCCTCTCTCTGCCTACCTGTGATCTCTCTCCTGTCAAATAAATAAATAAAATCTTTAAAAAAAGAGGAGCTTTCTTAAGCCTAACCTCAAAATTTGGGGGCAGTTGTTATAAGAGACACACATTTGCATATGGCACTGTACCTTTTTATTTCTCTGACTCTTAAAATAAAAAGCTATTCCCCCCCCTCTTCTTTTGCCTGATTGAAGAATTGTATTGCACTGGAAACAGGTGCTTATATAGATTACCAGAGACAGATTGACTCCTCCTACCCCGGTTCCATTTTTTTCAATCCTTTTCACTAATTTAGACCTCTTGTATCAGAGGTTCACAGGAGGGAGAGAGAAATACCCAAGCCAGGGATGTGGGGGAGCTCCAACTGTATTTTAATATCAATAACCAGTACACAGAGCTTTCTGCTTTTATAAACTTCAAAGCTGAATGCTCTCAAACACTCACTATTTTTGTTTTAGCATCACAACAACACACAAAATGAATAAGGCAGGCATTATCTTTATTTCCTGGCTAAGGAAATAGAGCAGAGTGCTCACTCTGACTTGCCAGATCTCCCACAGCTCCTTTGAGGCAGAGCCAGACCTGGAACCCTAGTCTTTTGAATTTTTAACCCTGGGTTTTTCCCTACTGCATCCAGTGGCCATTTTCCTAAGCTTTTGAATGGAAGGAAAAATTCTTCATTCTGGGAGCCTCAGTACCATTGGATCTGTGGCACATGCACAACTTACCTGAAGGTACTAGGGATAATGATTGTGCCCTGGAACTCTACCTGAGTCACTGCTCTGATGTCTGAGATGACATATTTAAAACAAGTCTTGTTTATGATCTAGTAGATCTGGGAGGTTAAACCTGTTTCTTCTAAAGCCATTTGGGCTCAGTTCTCTTTCCTGTAGCTACAGGCTATAATCTCATCCCTGAGCAATTTATCATAAACACAAACTATCTCTCCTAGACAAGGATCTAGGAGAGAGTGTCATGCCTCCTTCATGAGGCCCATTTCTACTCTTAACCCCTCAAGTCAACACAGGCTCTTGATACATTACTGCCCTACTTGGAAATCACAACAGTTATTGGATTTTCTGGTTAAAACTACAAAGGAAAGTGTTTCCACTGTCTTTCTTTTCCACCCATTCTTGTATCTCTCCTACCTCTCAGGCAGTTCCCTATGTCTAATTAATACCTCCTGCTATAATTTCAGTCTACTTCTAGTATGATCTCAGTGGGCTGACTCTGTATCTTCTTTGCATCAAACCCTCAGAGAGCTATGTGGGCTTCCCTTTACTTCCCTTTTCATTTGGGTTTTGTGCTTGAAACTATCTGTTGCTTTCCAGGGTCCTAGAGCAGCATAAACTCAACAAGGACCAGTGGGAGGAGCGGATCCAGGTGTGGCATGAGGAGCACCGAGGCATGCTCAGGTAATATCGCCCTAGCAACTATGTGTTCTACTGCTTTTACAGGGAGAATGAGAGTAGGTTTTGATAGAAAGAGACAAAGAACTAGGGGCACTGGAGGACGTTGGAGAAAAAGAGACAGGAATGCAATTTATGGGGGAAATTAAAGATAGAAGGCAAATAAGGATCGTTGTAAAACTGTATTTTTTATTTTTATTTTTTTTAATTTTTATTTATTCGACAGAGAGATCACAAGTAGGCAGAGAGGCAGGCAGAGAGAGAGGGGTAAGCAGGCTCTTTGCTGAGCAGAGAGCCCGATGCGGGGCTCGATCCCAGGACCCTGGGATCATGACCTGAGCCGAAGCCAGAGGCTTAACCCACTGAGCCACCCAGGCGCCCCAAAACTATATTTTTTAAATGATGGCAACTGATAGCCCAAACAATTTTGACCATAAAGAAACTGAAGGGACCTCAGGATCCCTAGGGAGCTTCTAAAGTACCAGGGACTCCTCCCCAAGAAATAAATGGGCAAAGAGATCTCTAAACATGGCAGATCATTTGGTGTTGTCTAGTTGAGGAAAAAAACTTATCATTTTGCCATCACCACACCATCTGAGCTCTGCTAAGAACATAAGAGGCTTTGGGCGCCTGGGTGGCTCAGTGGGTTAAAGCCTCTGCTTTCGGCTCAGGTCATGATCTCAGCGTCCTGGGATCGAGGCCCGCATCGGGGTCTCTACTCAGCAGGGAGCCTGCTTCCTCCTCTCCCTGCCTCTCTGCCTACTTGTAATCTCTCTCTCTGTGTCAAATAAATAAATAAAATCTTTAAAAAAAAAAGAACATAAGAGGCTTCGATGCAGCTAGGTCAACCCACCCTTGGGACAAGGGTCAGCCCACCATTGTTACCCTTGGGAACCTTAGGTTGTAGGCTCCTATCAGCAGGTTTTGTTTGACAAAAGTCATGTTGTACTCTATTTTCCAAATTCTGCTCACCTTCTACCCCCTTTCCCTCCCCTAATGGCAAGATTCTTGTTGGAAGTGCAGAGCAGATAAGGGTATCCTCCCTGGGTCTGATTCAGAGGCTCCCCTCTATAATCCCCCCAATCTGTTATTTAGGGAGGATGCTGTTCTAGAATATCTGAAGATTGCCCAGGACCTGGAGATGTACGGTGTGAACTACTTCAGCATCAAGAACAAGAAAGGCTCAGAGTTGTGGCTGGGAGTGGATGCCCTAGGTCTCAACATCTATGAGCAGAATGACAGGTATAGCTTAGAGTTCTCTTAATTTATTTGGGCCACTCTGACACCTAGTGCTCATCATGAAGTAGGACTGTACCTCCTAGGTAACCAACTGGGTCCCACCTTTTTCTACCTAGTATAGATCAGCCCAAATGATTGCATAACCTCCCAGGCCTCTAAATGTTGCATTGACCAGACTTGCACCATCCACTATGGTAGTCGTTGGCCACATGTAGCTATTAAGCTCTTGAAATATGGCTACTCTTAAATGGAGATATGCTATAAGTGTAAACTCTACACAAGACTTTGAATACTTAGTGTGAAAAATAGAATGATGAGTGTCTCAATATTTTTTCAAATATTAATTTACATGTTTAAATGATAATCTTTTAGATATGCTGGGTTAAATGAACTATTATAATTACTTCTACCTGTTTATTGTTTGCTTATTTTATTTATAATGTATTAACATATAATGTAGTATTTGTTTCAGGGGTATAGGTCTGTGAATCATCAGTCTTACACAATTCACAGTGCTCACCATAGCACATACCTTCCCCAATGTCCATCACCCAGCTGCCCTATCCCTCCCCCCACCACTCCCCTCTAGCATGTGGCTACTAGAAAATTTAAAATCTCATTATATTTCCATTGGACAGCATTACCCTAGCATCAACCTTGTCAGGATTTGTAATTAATCCCACTCCCATATGATTATTAAATGCTTTTTGGCCTACATTCCCTCTTTCTACAGACTTTTCTCACTTGCTTATTTTTTCCCTTGGTGTGCTCTTGGTGAGGATGGATATAATAAATGATTATTCCATGTAACTTCTGAATCTTGGAGCTCATTGTTTACATTCTCCCCAATTGTTACAACCTTAGGTGGAAGAGTCTCAGTAAAATAGAGTTGGAGATTCTTGTGAGAGATTTTTACAAGGTTCATGCCTCAACAAAAAATACTGTAAAACAAACCTCAGAGTTTGGAACAAGAAATAATAGGTTGGCTGTGATATCAGGAGGTCCTTTTTGCACCCTCAAAGGTGGCAACTGACCTGGGGGCATGTGATAACGCTGGCTGAGTTGGTAATGAGTATCTCCTAAGGAAGAAGTTGGGGGTGCAGAGGGCAAAGCACCAACCCTCTATGTCCATCTTGTCTCTTTCCCTGGTCCTAATGTTCTTGTTCTCTACAGACTGACTCCAAAGATAGGCTTTCCCTGGAGTGAAATCAGAAATATTTCTTTCAATGACAAGAAATTTGTCATCAAGCCCATTGACAAAAAAGCCCCGGTAAGTGATTCTTTCTACTGGACAAGACAGGTACTTGCCAAGACCTGGATAATGCTAGGAGCAATCATGTCATTGTATCTTTCTCTCATTTTTCTGGATTTGTGTGTGTGTGTGTGTGTGTGTGTGTGTGTGTGGGCTAGGAATAGGAGGCACAAAAAGAGATTGGCACTGGAAGAGGTTATTGATGACAAGACATGACCAGGAGACATCCTGTAGCTGGTGCCACCCTGATAACTGTGTGTTAGGAGAAGCATAGATGAAGGAGCACCACGGGCAGTCAAAGTACTTCCTCTCCGCCATGGTCTTCTGCTGCCCTGATGGTGTGGGTTGGAAACAGACAGTGCATCTTATTTTTTAAAGCCTCTAGGCTCCAGAAAGTGAAACTGTTGATATACTTGATTTATTTTTAATTGTGGAGAAAAGACAGACTCAAAAGTCCAGATCCAAAGATGATCTTCCAAATTTGCTCTTTGGTATAACTTTGCTGCTGTCCTCTCAAGATTTATATCCAGAACATCCCAAGAACAAGAAAAGGCTTTGGGTCCAGGTATTCCTCTAACATGCTCACCACAGTTTTCACCTACTCAGTTGCCTGTGATTGATAAGACTAGAAAGCTGGTGATTGACAGTAGGATAGAAAACAGAAAAGGGTCTTGTCTTTCGGTATACCTCATATCCAACAAGGGTTAAAGGCCATGCTGAAACAGACCCTTCTCATAAGGCCTCAGCAATTCTTCTCCAGCTGTAAGGTCTCTGAACTTTTGCTGCTAGGCACTTTACATATGTTATCTTGTTTAACCCTCAGAAACATTGTCAGGTAGGTAGTAGCATACCTGTTTTATAATTGTGGAAATTAAGGTTCAAAGAATTGGAGTGATTTGCCCAAGATCACACAGCTAAAAATCGCAAATCTGGAGTTTATATATACATTATTTGACCTCTAAAACCTGTGCTCCTTCCACTACACACTAAGCCATATGAAACAGTAGTAGTTTTGGTTCCATGGCAGAGAAACTGGTAGTTAGCCCATTAATTGGTAACCTTGGTCCACAGTCTTACACAATAGTGGTATTTATAGTAACAAATAAGCCAACTAGATTTTCTTTTGTGTGTGGTTTTTCTTTCTTTCTTTCTTTCTTTTTTTAATTGCTGCTGTGTTCAACTTCCATTGGAAGAAGTTAAGTAACAAAGCCAGCTGAGATCAAAGGCTTATTTTTAAAAATGACAGCCTGGACAATCACTGTTCAAATTTATGTATTTATGTATATATTTACAACTTGCATTATCCCAAAAATGATTTAAGGGGCTGTGTCTAGGATATGCTTTTACAAGGTTACAGAAACAGTCCAGCCCCCCCACCATACTCTATGTACCAGCATATTATGCAGGGGTTATTTGGCCTGTAGGAGAGGCCCCTGAGATTTAGCAAGATCCCTAATTAACAGATAGATTCAGTTCCTATCTTTCAATTAGATTGAGGATATTTTAGGATGTGATGATTTCATAAGCAAAGGTTGAAAAAAAATGTGGTTTGGTGGAAAGAACACTGGTTTCAGAGTCCAGAGGCCTAGGTTCTAGTCCTGGGTTTGCCACTAGTCTGCTGTGTTAACATGGGCAGGTCACTTCACCACTCTGATAATTAATCTTCCTATCTGTAGCATGAGAAAATTGCACTAAACAACCCTTTCAGTGCTTTCAAAAGGCAGAAGCTCATCTTCATCTCTCCTTCCAAACTCATTTTGATTGTTGGTTTCCCATCAGGACTTTGTCTTCTATGCTCCCCGGCTGCGGATTAACAAGCGTATCTTGGCCCTGTGCATGGGGAACCATGAACTATACATGCGCCGCCGCAAGCCTGACACCATTGAGGTACAGCAGATGAAGGCACAGGCCCGGGAGGAGAAGCACCAGAAACAGATGGAGCGGTAGGTTCTATGGGACTGGAGTGGAGGGCGGGGGCTAGGGCAAAGAAGCTTCCCAAAAGTATGAAGATTGATAAAGGAAAGACATGAAACCATCCTGGGATGGGGGAAGAGAGAGATGTACAGGGTTATCACCTCTTCCATTAAGTCTCAGGCATCCCCTTCCCTAGGAAGCAGATGTCAGAATCCTAGGATTTCAGAAGCTTATAGGAGGGAGGGGTATTTCATAGTTCCATATTGTCTCTGATCCTCATGCCATTGCTCTTCTAGGCAGATTCTGGGTTGCTCCAGGCTATCTGACCAGTGTAGTAGCGTTAGCAGAAATCTCCATGCACATTTATACATGGACTCCGTAGGAATTTCTGAGTGGAATTGGACAGAGCCACCAGAATTTTCCTTATGTAACCCCTTTGTTACTGAAAGTGTAGCAAGGCTCAGCAACAGCGACAACTTGAGAACTTAATAGAAAGGCAGAATCTGACACCCTACTTCAGACCTGTTGACTCAGAATCTGCATCTTAATTAAGATACTAGGTAATCAGTTCTCCAAAGAAAGTATACAGATGGCCAGCAAACATGTGAAAACATCCCTAGTCATCTGGGAAATGAAAATCAAAACTACAGTGAGGTACCACTTGATAACTCACTAATATGGATACAATAAATACAGAAAATAATAGCTGTTGTCAAGGATGTGGCAAAATTGGAACTCATGTACATTGCTGTTGGAAATGTTTCAGCTACTATGGAAAATAGTTTGGTGGTTTCTCAAAAAGTTAAACATATAATTACCATATGATCCCACAATTCCACTCCTAGGTATATATTAAAAATAATTGAAAACAGTACATGTACACAAGTGTTCATAGCAGGGCTTTTTACAATATCCAGAAGGTAGAAACAGCCCAAACATTCAACAGATGAATGGATAAACACACGGTATAGCCATACAATGGAACATTATTCAGCCATAAAAAGGAATGAAGTATCAATACATATTACAATGTGAATGAACCTCTAATAGTATGCAGAGTTAAAGAAACCAGACACAAAATTTCATATACCATATGATTTTATTTATATGAAAATATCCAAAATTGATAAATGTGTAGAGCCAGAATGCAGGTTGGTGGTTAATAGGGGTTATGGGGAGGAGAGATAGGCAGAAACTCACTTAATGGGTATATGGTTTTGCTTTGGAATGATGAAAATGGTTTGGAACTAGATAGAGGTGGTGAATATACAACATTATGAATTTACTAAATGTCACCAAATTGTTTGCTTTATAGTGGTTACTATTATGTGAATTTCACCTCCATAAATTATTTAAAAAATAAGATCCCAGGTGATTTCTATGCATATTAAGGTTTGAGAACACTGTTCTAGTAGGTACTCTGTCATAAAGAGTTTGGAACCTCAGGAGGCTTCTAAATGTAGTAACCTAGAAAAAGAGTTCATGTTTGAGAGGTTAGATACCAAAGTTCTTATTTGTTCAGAAAAATTTTACTGAGATTGGGGCAGTTTACAGAGCTGGATCTGGCAGGAACCTGCCCTCAAGGACCTCACAGTCTGGTAGCAGAAAGAGAAAAAACAATATATACATAAAGAGAAAAAACAATATATGCATAACTGTTTAAGGTAAAAATGCTGTCACTTTTTTCACTCAATAGATATTTAATGAGCAGTGAAAAATAGCAGGGATTTTTGTCCTTTTTATCAGGAATCTGACATTCTAGTGGGAAGAGATAGAACAAATAAGCAAATTATACAGTATGTGAGATGGTAAGAAAGTGCTGTGGGGAAAAATAATAAAGAGGAGGGATGGGGATCATAGGCCAAGTATTCTGAGGGCCCAGAGAAAGAAAAAACACCTAGCCCATGGTGAAAAGGCAACCTCCTGGAAGAGGCATTGGGACAAGAAAAAGTGAACAGTTGTTTTAGATTTGCAACAAATTCTGGAAAAAAGAGACTTGGGCTCCAGAGGGCCTGCAGAATAGGACTAAGGACTGATACCCTAGCCATAGAGATCAGTGGACCAGAAGCACAGTATCCCAGCAGAGTCAAAACTTGACTCCCTACCTCCCTATGAGGTAGACAGGCAGGACTTGTTAGGCCATTTTACATACAGGAGTGCTGAGAACAAGAGCAAAGAAGTGACATAGTTAAGTTCACCCACTGGTTACCCACTGGTGAGAAGTAGAGCCGGGAGTTCAGGTTAGATCCTGACTCTGGAACAAATGACAGGGTCCTGGGTGTACTGACCCATGTAGGGCTATAATGTAAGGAGAGGATGTGGAGATAAGGGAGCGTGGTCCCAACTCATAAGCTCTAAGTGTGTTGGATAGGTAGGGGCTGAGTGTGATGCCAGGGAGCCTTGCGGCCTTTCCATGTGACCTATTCCATCCTTTCTCTTTTCTTAGTGCTTTGCTGGAAAATGAGAAGAAGAAGCGTGAGATGGCAGAAAAGGAGAAGGAGAAGATTGAACGGGAAAAGGAGGAACTGATGGAGAGGCTGAAGCAAATTGAAGAACAGACTAAGAAGGCTCAGCATGGTGAGGCTTAGAGTCAGTCACCTTGGAGACTGGGTTTTCCAAGAGCCTGACTCTATGAGCTAGAGACCCTTCTGCCTGAGCTGCAGACTCAGGCTATATAACCCATTTGTGGCTATAGATAGATAAAAGATGGGGCAAGAGGAAGAGTGCCCAGAGCTTTCTGCCAGCTGTGCCCTGGGGTGAAGCATTTCCAGGAAGGAAGCTAGGTGTTCCTTCCATGTCTGCATGTTTCACCATCTTTCCCCCTTCTTCTCTTTCCAGAACTAGAAGAACAGACCCGCAGGGCCTTGGAGCTTGAACAGGAGCGGAAGCGTGCCCAGAGTGAGGCTGAAAAACTGGCCAAAGAACGTCAAGAAGCTGAAGAGGCCAAGGAAGCCCTGTTGCAGGCCTCCCGGGATCAGAAGAAGACTCAGGAACAGTTGGTAAAGCTAAAAAATGGGCTAGGATTGTGATAATTGAATTTTCTTCCCTGTCTGCCTACCTATTCATAGTTACCCCTGCCTGCAGGTCTGGCTTCTTTCAGCAGGGTACCAGTCAACAGGCCCCAGCAGATAGCTTATTCAGAAGCAAGCTGCAAAGTCACTGGTGTGGCCCAGAAAGCTTTGTAGTCTTCCCTAACCCTTACTTTTATTCTACTTTTCTTAGCCCTTGGGGATCTGAGCTGATGACCATACAAAGGAAAGGGAGGGAGGAAAGAAGCAAAGGACTTTACACTTAATTGATTACCTACTATGTGTTACAAGCTATGCTAGCAACTTTTCCTCCCCCCCCCCTTACTTTCTTATTTCCTCTCCCAATAATCCTATGGGATACTATGCCCAGATAAGGAAATTAGGACTCAGGATGGTTTAAGAGACTTGTCAAAGATCACACAGTGTGCCTGAGTAAGGCTGAGAACCCATTTTTGCCTCTCTTTGAAAGGTTTATTCACTAAAATCCTATGTAAAACCATGTGTCCAGGCACTTTTCAGGGGAAGAGGGTGAGAATCCTTACTTTCATCTTTATTTACTTCTGTGACTCAAAAGTTAAGAACCCATGTCCCGAATTCCTTGATATATGTTCTTTCCCTCTACTGTTTGGAGTGTGAATGCAGGAACTAAGACCTATTTACCAGGGGGAAGCGTCCTCTAGGAGATAGATGTGTCCAAGGTGTGAGGGTGTGCATAAATTTTTTCCCTTGTTCAGATTGCCTTGTGACACTATAGCATCTTTCTTATACTTGTCCTGGGAGGAGTCTTAGCAGAGTCCTGAGCATTCTAGAAAACAGGAAAGGGTCTGGCACTTCAGGAAGTGACATAGTGATTTCCAAAGCTTTATGAAGGCCCTAAATATGCAGTGGACAATAGTGTATGCACACGAGAAAGAGAGGGAGAGAGGGAAGGGGTGAGAAGGAGAGAGAGAGAGATGAGGAAGAGAGAAATTACATGTTTGTGCTCAGGAAGTCTGTAGTCTAGGTGTGGATCTCTGACTTCTAACGAAATGATTTGGAGTTAATAAGAATAGTAAATCTGAGAATAGAAGTGGTCTTCCAGGCTTCCTGGAGGAGGTATGGTAAAAAGAGCCTCCAGGACAGCAAGCAAGAGGAACAGCAGGTTTCCTATTGGTTCCCCAGTGGAACTGGGGTTGAAGATACCTGGGTCCTGAGGACCAGAAGACTCAGCTCTCACAAGCTTCCAATTTATCCATAGGCCTTGGAAATGGCAGAGTTGACAGCTCGAATCTCTCAGCTGGAGATTGCCCGACAGAAGAAGGAAAGTGAGGCTGTGGAATGGCAGCAGAAGGTGAGACACAGTGCCCAGAGTAAAAGCCTTATGAGCAAGGGTACCACATGCATAGGTTTCCGTTCCTTAGATTCCTCTGATTTGGGCTCCTTACTCCTTCCATCCTTCCTTGACAGCAGGCAACATGGGAGAAGGAGCTCGAGAATTTCTCATATACTTCCCAGAATTCTCTAATACACCAGGGAAATTGGTAAATTGTTCCTATTGTACAGGTGCAGAAACTAAAGGCAGACAAGTGACTTGGCCTACCTGGTGCTTGCTTCCTGCTGGGCCATTCTATGCACTTGTAGGATTCCACAAATTAGCCTGATCTGACGGCTGGTTCTCCTTGCCCTCTGTTACTGGACAGGCTCAGATGGTACAAGAAGACTTGGAGAAGACCCGTGCTGAGCTGAAGACTGCCATGAGTACACCTCATGTAGCTGAGCCAGCTGAGAATGAGCAGGATGAGCAGGATGAGAATGGGGCAGAGGCCAGTGCTGACCTGCGAGCTGATGCCATGGCCAAGGATCGCAGTGAGGAGGAACGTACCACTGAGGCAGAGAAGAATGAGCGTGTGCAGAAGCACCTGAAGGTATCCTGGCAGGGCCAGAGGGTCAGAGATATCATGTGCATTCCCTAGATCATCATGGGGTTAGATAGAGGAGTCTGTCTCAGTGGAGTATGGGAGTATGAGCCTTTCTCTAATGAGAGCTTTAAGGGTAAGCATCCATCACTTATCAGTCAGACCTTTCTAGCCACCTCTTCCTTCTGTTTTTTGCACCATACTCCATTTATCTCCCGTATTCAGAAAGTAGCCTGACCCAATTTCTGTCTGAATCTTTGATACATTGTTCCAGTCTCAGAGAATAACTGTCATGGGCCCCCTAAGTTTGTGGGGGTTTTTGTTTAATTCTTGCTCCACTGCATTCCCAACAGGGCTGAAAATGTCCTCAAAAATATGTGTATGTGTTTGTGTGTAGAAAAAGAGGAGTGAAGGAGAGAGAGAGAGAGAGAGAGAGAGAGAGAGAGAGAGAGAGAGAGAGTGTGTGTGTGTGTGTGTGTGTGTGTGTGTGTGTGTGTGTGTGGAGAGAGAGAGAAAGAATGAATCTGATAAATCTGGTTAAATAAAGGAAGATAAAGTGAGAGCAAGCCATTAAACTTTCATCCCCTTACACCCTCACAGGCCCTCACTTCAGAACTGGCCAATGCCCGCGATGAGTCCAAGAAGACTGCCAATGACATGATCCATGCTGAGAACATGCGACTTGGCCGAGACAAATACAAAACCCTGCGTCAGATTCGGCAGGGCAATACCAAGCAGCGTATTGATGAATTTGAGTCCATGTAGTGGTCACACAACCTCTAGGGACCCCTTCTCCCTTCTTCCTTGCCCCCACACTTCTATATTCTTGCCTAACTCACATTGTGCTAAAGCCACTAACTAGAGCAGCCCTGGAGTCATGCCAAGTCTTCAGTGCCCCTATGGGACCAAACCTAGCCCCCCAGCCCTCACTCACTTCCTTGGGCAAATAAATGGCCCACTATGGTGCCAATTGGACCCTCTTTTCCCTCTCTGTCCATTTTAATCTAGATTACTAGAACAGACCAATTTGTAGCTCAGAGGCACTTAACACTTGATTGGGGAAATAGTAGGTTGAAAACTAACCCCCATCCCTGCCCCACAACTGCCTTCCTTTTCAGGGTCCTGTGATTTGCAGAATTGGAATATCACAGGGTTTACAGAAGGAGGCAGGGCCCTGTGTATATGCTCTAGGATATCAACTGATCTAGGATTAGACCTTCCAATGTCCATTTCTTCTAGAGTTATTTAGGCTTCATAATGATTGGAAGTGAAAAAGATGTCAGTCATTCTTCTCTATACCTCCCATATTGGACCTGTTACAAAATCCTTATAAGTCTTGTCCCTGAGTTCAGAAATTTACTTTTTCCCCACAGCGATATGGGAGGAGACAGCAACTTCAAGAGACTTCACCAACATCTTAGAAGGCTATTGTCCATTCTATTCAGGGAAAGCTGTTTAGAAGATCCTCCCCCAGTGCCTTATGGGAGTCCAGGCTTGTTTCAAGTAAGCTCTATGGGCAGAGGTATCCCTTACTATTATTCTGGGTTTCTCCCTTCTTGGTATCAGCCCCTCCCCATCCCCATCCCCAAATTCCCTCCAGCTAGAATAGTAGGGATGGTTACCCAGAAACCTAGCCAGCCCTATCCAGGACTCTTGCCAATGGGAGTAAATGTTCACACTGGGCTTGAGAGAGCTGTTGGGGGCTCTGGCCTGGTCCCTCTACACTCTAACCCCTTTTTCTCAACACAGGAGCAACTTCCTCCTCTTCTCTGTTTCATGTGTGCTTTTTTTTTCTACCAGTATTATATATTCTAGTGGCATCTAATTCAATATTGATTTCTGTGTTTCTTGCTAGTGCACCATTAGAAGATATTAGTTTTGAGGCAGGATCATTTGGGCTTCATTTACTTACCATCCCCACACCTGGGAAGTATATACTATATTATAAAAGAATATTTTGCCAGAAACATTATTGTAAGAAGCTTTCAGTATTAGTGATGTCATCTATCACTATAGGTCATACAGTTCATTCTCAAAGTACTTGGTATTTGGTTTTATTGTTCTTTTCATTTTCCCTTCTCCCCAGAGTTTAGTCCCCAAAGGGCCATACTGTTCCTCCATGCAGTGCCCCTAGCCCAGAGCCCTTGGCTTTGATCCCTCCCTGATTCCATCCTGCCTGACTTTGGGGAGTCTTATGTGCATTGCTGTGAATTATATTGACACTCTCTTGGTGATATGTCCTATACTGGCTAAATTCAAACCTGGAATTGTGGGGCAGTCTAGCTGCCTTAAAGGCAGTAATGCACCCACAGGGAGGCTGGGGAGAAAGATTAGATTTTGTATTCAGTGTTTTTGTGGGGTTTTTTTTTGGTTTTTAAAAAATGTTTTTGGAGGGATTTATGCTCAACCCATATTCTATTTCAGTGCCAATAAAATTTAGGAAGACTTCTCTGACTTAATTTTTGTTGTGGTGTGAGTAGTGGCTATAAGATACTACACTATAATTTCCATTCTGTAGACCACCTTCCAGTCTTTGGGTTCATTTCATCCTCATTTCAGTCCTATGGAGAGTGGATATGACCATCCTCATTTTAGAGAGGGGCCAATGGAATTGAAAAGAAGAATAACTGCCAAAGGGCACAGGACTGTCTTAATCACACCTATGCCCTTTCCACAGTTCCAGGCCAATTTTTCCAGTGTAGGTGGGCCCTGCATTGACCATGCAATGCTCTGGGGCTTGCTTGCATTTGAGACTTTGGAGTTGCTTGTGAGGAATGGTGTGTATCTCTAGACTCCTCTTGGGATAGTTAGGCCCTGTCCTGCTTTCTTGTCAGGAAATCTTCCAGGCTTGCCTACATCCTACTACCCTCAGTTTTTGTAGTGCCCGTGAAGGTCAGCAAAATTACCTTGAGCCCTGTTGTAAAGGGCAGTGGGGAGTGGAGTGTGAAGTGAAATGGAGTATGTACAAAAGCTGTTAGGAAGTACTTTACGGTTTACAAAACATGTCAGTTTTGTAGCCTAAATGGGGTTATGCCAGTTTAACAGATGAGGAAACTGATACCCAGATAAGATTTCTAGGCTTTCTTGAACCTGACACATTATCTCACTTACCAGTCCCTGTCTTGGTGAACCAACACTTGCAGGGAAAATAAACTATGTATTCTGTGAGCTTTAAATCCTTCACAACAAACCTTTGAGCCAAGGCACCTGAACTTGTCTGCACACTGGAATTTTAAAGGTTGTAAAGCCCAGACCACATCCTCAGATCAAATTACAATCTGTGGTAGTAGGATACAGACATCAGTACTTTTGATGATTTCAGTGTGTAGATAGACTTGGGAACCACTGATCTGAAGACATACTCTTTTTTTTAACACTTCTTAAATTTTAATTTTATTTTAATTTCAGTACAGTTAACATGTAGTGTTATATTAGTTGCAGATGTACAATACAGTAATTCAACAATCCCATGCTTCTCCCAGGGCTTATCACAGCAAGTGCGTTCCTTACCCCATCCCTCATTTCAACCATACCCCACCACCTCCCCTCTGGTAACCATCAGTATGTTCTCTATAGCTAAGAGTCTGTTTCTTGGTTTGTCTTTCTCTCTCTCTCTCTCTCTCTCTCTCTCTCTCTCTCTCTCTCTCTCTCTCTCCCTCTCCCTCTTTTTCTCCCTCCCTCCCTCCCTCCCTCTCTCAATCTTTCCTTTGCTTGTTTATTTTATTTCTTAAATTCCACACATGAGTGAAATCATATGGCATATGTCTTTGTCTGACTGACTTATTTCACTTAGCATTTTACTCCCTAGCTCCATCCATGCCATTGCAAATGGCAAGATTTCATTCCTTTTTATGGCTGAATAATATTCCAGTGTGTGTGTGTGTGTGTGTGTGTGTGTGTGTGTGTAATATATCTCACTTCTTTATCCGTTCATCTATCATTGGACACATGGGCTACTTCCATAATTTGGCTATTGTAAATAATGCTGTTATAAACATAGGGGTGTAAGTATCCCTTTGTATCAGTGTCCTTGCATTTTTTGGGGGGTAAATACCTAGTAGTGCTATTGCTGGATCATAGGATCATTGGATCTATTTTTAACTTCTTGAGGATCCTCCATAATGTTTTCCACAGTGGCTTCACCAGTTTGCATTTTCACCAACAGTGAGGGAGGGTTCCATTTTCTCCACATCTTTGCCGACACTTGTTTTTTGTTTTTGAGTTTAGTTATTCTGACAAATGTGAGGTGGTATCTCATTGTAGTTTTGATTTGCACTTCCCTGATGGTAAGTGATGTTAAGCATCATTTTGTAGGTCTGTTAGTGGTCTGGTTATCTTTGGAGAAATGTCTCTTTATTTTTTGTGCTCAATTTTTAATTGGATTATTTGTTTTCTGGGTGTTGATTTATATAAGTTCTTTATGTATTTTGGATACTAACCCTTTTTCAGATATGTCATTTGCAAATATTTCTCCCATTCAGTAGATTGCCTTTTAGTTTTGTGGATTGTTTCCTTCACTGTGCAGAAGACTTTTATTTTGATGTAGTGCCAGTAGTTAATTTTTCTTTTATTTCCCTAATCTCAGAAGACATACCTAGAAAGATTTTGCTAGGGCCCATGTCAGTGACATTACTGCCTGTACTCTCTTCTGGAATTTTTATGGTTTCAGTTCTCATATTTAGGTCTTTAATCCACTTTGAATTTATTTTCATGTATGATGTAAGAAAGTGGTCCAGTTTCATTCTTTTGAATGTAGCTGACCAGTTACCCTAGCACCATTTGTTGAAGATACTCTCTTATGCCCACTAGATAGTCTTTCCTGCTTTCTCAAAGGTTAATTGACCATATAGTTGTGGGTTCCTTTCTGGGTTTTCTATCCTGTTTCATTGACCTATGTGTCTATTTTTATGCCAGTACCATACTATTTTGATTACTACAGCTTTGTAATGTAAGTTGAAGCCTAGAATTGGGATACCTCCAGCTTTGCTTTTCTACTTAAAAGTCACTTTTGCAATCCGGGATCTTTTGTGGTTCTATACAAATTTTAGGAGTGTTTGTTCTAGTTCTGTAAAAAATGCTGTTGGTATTTTGATAGGGATTGCATTAAATGTGTAGATTGCTTTGGGTATTGTAGACATCTTAACAATATTTGTTCTTCCAATCCATGAGCATGGAATGTCTTTCATTTTGTTGTGTCATCTTTAATTTCTTTCATCAGTGTTTTATAGTTCTCAGAGTACAGGCCTTTCACCTCTTTGGTTAGTTTATTCCTAAGTATCTTATTATTTTTGGCACACTTGTAAATGGATTGTTCTCTTAATTACTCTTCCTGATGCTTCATTATTAGTATATAGAAATGCAACAGATTTCTGCATATTGATTTTTTATCCTGTGACTTTACTGAATTTGTTGATCAGTTCTAGCAGCTTTTTGGTGGAATCTTTTGGGTTTTCTATATGGTGCCATGTCATCTGCAAATAGTGACAGTTTTACCTTGTCTTTAGCAATTTGGATTTCTTTTATTTCTTTTTGTTGTCTAATGGCTATGGCTAAGACTTCCAGTACTCTTCTTTAAATGTTTGATAGGTTTCACCTGTGAAGCCATCTGATCCTGGACTTTTGTTCATTAGGAATTTTTTGTTGGAGAGGATGTGGAGATAGGGGCACCCTCTTACGCTGTTGGTGAGAATGCAAATTGGTACAGCCACTTTGGAAAACAGTGTGGAGATTCCTCAAAAAATTAAAAATGGAGCTAGCCTAGGACCCTGCAATTGCATTACTGGGTATTTACCCCAAAGATACAGATGTAGTGAAAAGAAGGGGCACATATACCCCAATGTTCATAGCAGCAATGTCCACAATTGCCAAACTGTGGAAAGAGCCCAGATGCCCTTCAACAGACAAATGGATAAAGAAGATGTGGTCCATATATGCAATGGAATATTACACAGCCATCAGAAAGGATGAATACCCAGGTTTTGTAGCCACATGGACAGGACTGGAGGAAATTATGCTGAGTGAAATAAGTCAAGCTGAGAAAGTCAATTATTATATGGTTTTACTTACTTGTGGAACAGGAGAAATAAAATGGAGGACATTAGGAGAAGGAAAGGATAAGTAAATTGGGGTAAATCAGAGGGGGAGATGAGCCATTAGAGACTGTGGACTCTTGAGAAACAAGCTGAGGGTTATGGAGGGGAAGGGGAAGGGGTTTTGGCGAGCCTGGTGGTGGGTATTAAGGAAGGAGGGCATGTATTGCATGGAGCACTGGGTGTGGTGCATAAACAATGAATCTTAGATCACTGGAAAAGAAAAGAAAATTCCATGTTTACATGAAATTTTTTTAAAAAGGAATTTTTTGATTCCTGATTCAATCTCCTGCTGGTAATCAGTCTATTCAAAATTTCTATTTCTCCTAGCTTCAGTTTTGAATTTATCTATTTAAAAAGATTTTAAAAAATGAATTGATAAGAATTTGGTTGAAAAAAGAAAGAAAAAAAATTTAAAAAAGGAGAAAATGTGATCAGGCAGGAGACTAGAACAAAGCCTTACACTAGACTTAGGGTATAGTTTGGTCTGTTAGAAGAAACTATATCCCAAAATATTAAAGAATGAAAAACTTATACATATATATACAAACAATAAGGTTAAATACAATGAAGGGATAAAATATGCCTATAAAAATTAAAATTAAAAAAGATTTAAAAAAATTTGATAAGATGTTGCTTCCAGAAAGTGGCCACTTTTCTGTTCATAGAATTTTTGTTATTCTTTTCTTTGAACTCCTGTTGAGTTTGCAGGTGTTCAGAATGGTTTCATAAATATCTAGCTGAATTCCTGAGATCAGACAAAATTTAGGTCTCCTACTCCTCTGCCATCTTGCTCCTCCCTTCAAACTGAACTTTAAAACAAAGACTGTACAAGAGATAAAGAAGGGTACTATATCATAATTAAGGGGACAATTCAGTAAGAAGATATAATAAATGTAAACACTTATTAAAAAAACAAGACAAAATCAGAGAGGAAGAAAAACCGTAAGAGACTCTTAATCATAGGGAAAAAAACTGAAGGATGCTGGAGGGGAAGGAAATGGGGGCATGGGATAACTGAGTAATGGATATTAAGGAGGGCATGTGATGTATGAGTACTGGGTATTCCTTTCGTATCAACATGGACAGGACTGGAGGAGATTATGCTGAGTGAAATAAGTCAAGCAGAGAAAGTCAATTATCATATGATTTCACTTACTTGTGGAGCATAAGGAATAACATGGAGGACATTAGTAGAAGGAAAGGAAAAGTGAATTGGAGTAAATAGGAGGGGGAGACAAAAGATGAGAGGCTGTGGATTCTGAGAAACAAACGGAGGGTTATGGATGAAGATGGGGGGGATGGTGAGCTTGGTGGTGGGTATTAAGGAGGGCACATATTGTATGGAGCACTGGGTGGGGTGCATAAGCAATGAGTCTTGGAAAACTAAAAAAATAAAATTAAGATGTTAACAAAGAAATAACCTCAATTTGAACAAGGAAAAAAATGAGTATTGGTATTTAAAGATTTTTATTTATTTTATTTGACACAGAGAGAGAGATTACAAGTAGGCAGAGAGGCAGGCTGAGAGACAGGGAGAGGAGGAAGCAGGCTCCCTGCTGAGCAGAGAGCCCGATGCGGGCCTCGATCCCAGGACGCTGAGATCATGACCTGAGCCGAAAGCAGAGGCTTTAACCCACTGAGCCACCCAGGCGCCCGAGTATTGGTATTGATGAATCACTGACCTCTACCTCTGAAACAAATGATACATTATATACTAATTAATTGAATTTAAATTTAAAAACTAAAAAAAAAAAAACACAATGCACCCAACACAGGAGCACAAAAATGCACAAAACACTTAATAACAAACCTAAAGGCACTAATTGATAATAACACAATAATGCTAGGGGACTTTAACACCCCACTTACATCAAAGGATAAATCAGAATATAAAGAAGAAAACAATGGCTTTGAATGACACACTGGACTAGATGGACTTAACAGATATATCCAGAACATTCCATCATAAAACAGCAGAATACACATTTTTTTAAGTGCACAAGTAATATTCTCCAAAATAGATCACCTATTAGGCCACAAAACAACTCTCAACAAATTCAAGAAAATGAAAGTCATACATACATCTTTTCTGACCAAAACACTATGAAACTAGAAGTCAATCACCAGAAAACATCTGTAAAGCTCATAAATACATGGAAGTTAAATAACATGCTACTAAACAATGAAGGGGTCAACAGGAAATCAAGGAAGAAATAAAAAAAAACTACATGAAGACAAATGAAAATGGAAACACAAGAGTCCAAAACCATTGGGATGCAGCAAATGTGGTCCAAGAGGGAAGTTTATAGCAATACAGGCTGACCTCAAGAAGCAAGAAAATTCTCAAATATCTAACCTATTCTTACACCTAAAGGAGCTTCAGAAAGAACAAATTAGCAAAATTTAAAGCCATCAGAATGAAGGAAATAATAAATTTTAGAACAGAAATAAATAATTTGGAAACAAAACAAAACAAAAAAACCCCAATAGAATAGGTTAATGAAACCAGGTGTTGATACTTTTAAAAAATCAATAAAATTGATGAACATCTAGCCAGACTTATCAAGTAAAAAAGAGAAGAAACCAAGAAATAAAATCACAAATGAGAGAGAAGAAATAAAAACCAACACTAAAGAAATACAACCAATTATTAGAAAATATTATGAAAAATTATATGTCAACAAATTGAACAACCAGGTAGAAATGGAACAATTCCTAGAAATGCATTTGAACAGACCAAAAGAGAGCAAAGAATTTAATTCAGTAATGAAAACCTCCAACAAACTAAAGTCCTGGACCAGATGGCTTCAGAGGTGAAATCTACCAAGTTAAAACCTGTTCTTCTCAAGTTATTCCAAAAACTAGAAAAGAAATAAAAACTTCCAAATTCATTCTATGAGGCCAGCATTACCCTGATATGAAAACCAGATAAAGGCACAACTAAAAACAAAAACTACACATCAATATCCCTGATGAAAGTTGATGCAAAAATCCTAAACAAGATACTAGCAAACTGATTCCAGCAAAACATTTAAAAAATCATTAGTTATGAGCAAGTGGGATTTATTCATGGGTTGCAAGCATTGTTCAATGTTTGCAAATTAATTAACATAATACAGCACATCAATAAAAGATAAAAGACCATTCAATAGACACCATAAAATTATTTGACAAAAATACATCGGTTCATGATGAACAGCCTCTACAAAGTAGGTTTAGAGGGAACATATCTCAACAAAATAAATGAAATACCCCCAGCTAACATCAACCTTAATGGAGAAAAACTGACAACTTTTTCCCTAAGCTCAGGAAAAAGACAAGGATATCTACTCTTACCTTATGTTCACCTCTAGTGAACATAGGAATGAAAGACATCAAGGAATCAACCCCATTTAAATTGCACCAAAATGATAATATACCTAGGAAAACAACCTAACTAAAATGTGAAAGACCTATACTCTGAAAACTGTAAGATGTTCACAGTGAAAGATGTTCACAATGACAAAAATAAATGGAAAGACACTTCACACTCATGGATTGAAAGAACAAGTATTGTGAAAATGTCTATACTACCCAAAGCAATCGAAACATTTAATGCAATTCTTATCAAAATGCCAACAGTACTTTTCACAGAGGGAGAACAAATAATCCTAAAATTTGTATGAAGCAACTAAAGACCCTGAATAGGCTAATCAATCCTGAAAAAGAAAAGCAAAGCTGAACACATTCCAATTCTGACATCAAGTTATATTATAAATCTGTAGTGATCAAAACACTATGGTGTTAACACAAAAATAGACACATAGATCAGTGGAATGGAATAGAAAACCCAGAAACAAACCCACATTATATGGTCAATTAATCAACAAAGGAGAAAAGAATATCCAATGGGAAAAAAGACAGTCTCTTCAACAAATGATGTTGGGAAAACAGGACAGCGACATGCAAAAGAATGAAACTGGACCACTTTCTTGCACCATACACAAAAGTAAATTCAAAGTGGACTCAATACTTAATGTGAGAAATAAAACCATAAAAATATTAGAAGAGAACAAAGACAGTAACTTCTTTGACATTGGCCTTAACAACTATTTTCTAGATATTTATATTGAGGCAAAGGAAACAAAAGCAAAAATAAACCATTAAGACTACATCAAAATAAAAACCTTCTGCACAGTGAAGGAAATAATCAACAAACTAAAAAGCAGCCTACTGACTAGAAGAAGATATTTTCAAATGATATATCTGATAAAGGGTTGCCATCCAAAATATATAAAGAACTTATGCAAATAAACACCCAAATGACAAACAATCTGATTTTAAAAATGGGTAAAAGACATGAACAGACACTTCTCCAAAGAAAACATCCAGAAGGCCCACAGACACATGAAAAGATGTCCATCGTCATTTACCATCAAAACTACAGTGAGATATCACCTCACACCTGTTAGAATGACTAAAATCAAAACCAACAGTATGTGTTGGCAAGGATGTGGAGAAAAATGGACACTAGTGCCCTATTTGTGGAAATGTAAACTGGTACAGCCACTGTGAAAACAGTATGGAAGTTCCTAAAAATATTTAAAATAGAATTACCCTATGATCCTATAATTGCACCACTGGATATTTACTCAAAAAATACAAGAACACTAATTCAAAGGGATACATGCACCCTTATGTTTATAGCAGCATTATTTACAATAGCCAAATTATGGAAGCAGTCCAAGTGAACTGCTACACACACACACACACACACACACACACACACACACTGGAATATTATTTAACCATAAAAATGAAATATTGAAATTTGCAATGCTGTGGATGTAGCTAGAGAGTATAATGATAAGTGGAATAAATAAGTCAGAGAAAGACAAATAAGATATGATTTCACTCATATGGGAATTTAAGAAACAAAACAAACAAGCAAATGGGAAAAAAAAAGAGAGTGCGGCAAACCAAGAAACATTCTTAATTATAAGAACTTATAAGAACTTAACTATATAAACTGATGGTCACCAGAGGAAAATGGGTAAAATAGGTTATGGAAATTAAGGAGTGCACTTGCCATGATAAGCACTGAATGATGTAAGGAATTGTTGAATTGATATATTGTACACCCAAAACTAATATTATGCTGTATGTTAACTGGAATAAAAGAAAAACTTACAAAAACAACAGAAAACAATTAGCAAAATGGCAATAAGTACATTTATATCAATAATTACCTTAAATGGAAATTAACTAAATGTTGAAGTCAAAAGAGATACTATGATTGAATGGATAAACACCACTACCAACAACGATAACAAAATGGTGATGTAGGAAGATCCTGAACTCGCCTCTTTCATGGAACACACCAAATTACACCTATTTATAGAGCAATTCCTCCTATGCAAGAGTTAAGGGCTAACTTAACAGCTTCTGCACAAGGAAGGTAGGACAGAATGGTGAAAGAGAACTACAAGTGAGACAGAGACACAGCAATAAAGGAAACTCCTATCCCTGATGCTTCAAACTGCAGTGGGGAAGGATAGTACTGAAGGACCATGAGCAGATTTCTCTGTCCTTGGGCACACAAAAAGGTGGCAATTTAAAAGAGTAAATAACGGGGACGCCTGGGTGGCTCAGCGGGTTAAGCGTCTGCCTTCGGCTCAGGTCATGATCTCAGGGTCCTGGGATTGAGTCCCATATTGGGCTCCTTGCTCAGCAGGGAGCCTGCTTCTCCCACTGCCTTTGCCTGCCACTCTGCCTGCTTGTGCTCTCTCTTTCTCTCTCTGACAAATAAATAAAATATTTAAAAAAATAAAAGAGTAAATAACATATGGAAGATCCAGTCCTAGAATTCTGCCAAATTGTGGGAGGACTGCTGGAACTCTTTTTTGGTCAGAGGGGCTAGAGAGAGAGTGACATCATTTATACCTCCCTTCTACCTTGAAAGTGCAGACCAGAGCAGGGTAGATGCCAGGCTGGCTTGCCACCTCAGCAAACACCTGGTCCCCACAATAATCCTGGTGTCCTAGGGCATATAAAAAAGGCATGGATTAAAAGAGAAACTAGCATATAAAATAACCAGTCCTACAACACCAAATTATGAGAAAGATGCTAGAACTCTCTCCTGATGGGAAGAGGTAAAAGACACAGTCTACACTCCTCCACCACCTATATAGCAAAGACCAGCACATTTTGGGTGCCTAACTAGTCTCAGTGAGCCCTGGCCCACAGCCTATACTAGCCCCAGCCATCCTGCCAAAATGGCCACAAGATGGTACATAAGGAGTCACCACTGGTTAGTGCTTATTACAGCTCTAGCATTTGCACTAAGGTAACACTGGCATGAAGCAACCTAGAACCTATACTACCATACCTATACTACTTTTGCCTCCAATGGTTTGCTGGTGCACCTCCAGTATATAGTGTTCCAGAACTTCCCAGATAATGTCTGCTTCATATCCAACCACTCCACCAGGGCACACCTTGCATAGATCATCCCAGACATCCCTGCCCATACCAGTCCTGGTTCCAGTCATCTGGCCAGGGAACTCTCTGATGAGTATCCTGAGACTCCTGCACTTGCATACAATTCAGCTTCAGCTTTACTGCCAGGTCACCATCAGTGTGGAGAGTACCAAGACAACCCAGCTTGTAACCACTTCAACATCCACTGTCCTTCTAGAACACATCTTGCATGGACTATACAGGGACCACACCAGTCCATTACTATATTATTAACTAGCCACCCCTGCACAGAGCCCCAGAACCCCCTAGACTGTACTCTATCTCAGCTCTAGCCACACCTCCCACTACATATCCTTCTGTATGGAGAATCTTAGAAAACCCCAGCTTGCACACACTTTAGTTTTAGCCATCCTGCCAGGGTACCTTCTGCACAATGAGCCTAGTGACCTCCAGTCCAACACACTGCCTCAGGTCCCAGCCACTCTGCTAAGGTAACCCCTGCACAGAGCACCCTAGGACATGCAGGCATGCACCCATTACAACTTCAGCTGTTCTACTATGGTGTCCTCTGTGCACAGAACTGGGACACTTCGGCCAAGACCTACTTCAGCTTTAGCTGTCTTGCCAAGATGTCTGCTGCACAGAAAGGCCCATGACCAGGGAAGACTAGGAAAGATGGTGGTGGAGTAGGAGGACCCTAGGCTCATCTTGTCCCATGAACACAACTAGGTAACTATCAAATAATCCTAAATACTTCAGAAATTGACCTGAAAACACAGAACAAACTCCACAACTAAAAGGGGAGAAGAGGCCATACTGAAGAAGGTAAGAAGTGTGGAGATGTGGTTTAAGGGAAAAACAGATTGCTACCTCAGCACCTCAGGTTCTGTGGAGGGGAGGGAACCATAGTGTGGAGAAGGGATGGAGGGAGAGAAGAGCACATAGGGGAATGCCTGAGGAGAACTGTTTCCCTAAAGCCATTGGCTTGCAAAATAAGAGGGGCTGAATTTCCCAAGTAATTGCAACCAGCAGGGCCTAAGCCTGGAGTTTTAACATCAATGGGCTTGGCTGGGATACAGCATGGAAGGCACTGCACTACTCCTGGAGAGAAAGCAGGCAAACAAACAGGGATAGTGGGGCTGTAGACTGCATAGAAATAGAGAACTTAAAAATGCTTAGGGCACAGAATGGGGAGATAATTGAGCTTCTTGGAGCAAATCCCTGAGAGACAGCATTCACAGAGACCTCACTAGGAAAGGAGATGGCCAGAGCAATTTACCTCCCATGCCCCTCAGGATAAATACAGAGCCACATGAGAGACTCAGCTCAGTGCTGACACTGGATGACTAAATTGTTTACATAAAATTATGAACTCTTATGTTTTAGTGGGACTGCATTTCTCAGGCAAGCTTGCCTTAGTCCCAGAACTGTGGGTGCCTGCCCCCAAAGACTAGCACTCACATTTCCCCACACCACAACTCCAGAGGACAGAGTTCTGTAGAGCTGCAGTTCTACTGCAGTTGGTGTCAGGTCTCATTTCACAAGGAGAGCACCCCTTTTAAAAGAACCCCTTTTAAAACACTCCACATTAAGACCAGGAACAAAACACTTCCCACAGTAGGCAAAGAGCCCCTGCAGAAAACTAGTCTGTAGGTTAGAGCACACACAACACAAGAGGGGAGTGCACACAGCACACTCCAGAGAATTTCTCTGAAGCACCAGGCAGGCCCTGGACACTGCATGACCTCTTCTTCATGAAGTCATTGTGTTCAGAAGAAGGATACTGCCCCACTGTATTTTATAAAACAGAGAATGTAGAGGCATAGACAAAATGACAAGAAAGAGGAATTTATCCCAAATTAAAGAACAAGAGAAGACTAGGGAGAGAGATCTTAGTGAAACAGATGTAAGTGAGATGCCAAATGGAGAATTTAAAGCAACAATCTTAAAATTGCTCACTGGGCTTGAGAAAAGAGATGAATACACCAAAGAGACTCTTAACATAAAGACAAAAGAGTTAGAAAACTATCAGTCATCTTCTGAGAAGTGTCTGTTCATGTCTTTTTTTTTTCAGTGATCCAAAATTCATTGTTTATCCAACACACCCAGTGCTCCATGCAGTATGTGCCCTCCTTAATACTCACCACCAGGCTCACGCATCCCCCGCCCCCCCCTCCTATCCATAACTCTCAGTTGGTTTCTGATAATCCACAGTCTCTCATCTTTCATCTCTCCCTCCAATTTACCCCAATTCACTTTTCCTTTCCTTCTACTAATGTCCACCATTTTATTCCTTATGTACCACAAGTAAGTGAAAGCTTATGATAATTAACTCTCTCTGCTTGAATTATTTCACTCAGTATAATCTCCTCCAGACCGATCCATGTTGATAAAAAGTTGGGTATTCATCCTTTCTGATGGCTGTGCAATATTCTATCGTATATATGGACCACATTTTCTTTATCCATCTCAGCTCTTTCCACAGTTTGGCGATTGTGGACATTGCTGCTATGAACATTGGGGTATATATATGGCCCTTCTTTTCACTACATCTGTATCTTTGGGGTAAATACCCAGTAGTGCAATTGAAGGGTCATTGGGTAGCTCCATTTCTAATTTTTTGAGGAATCTCCACACTGTTTTCCAAAGTGGCTGCACCAACATGCATTCCCACCAACAGTGAAAGAGGGTTCCCCTTTCTCTACTTCCTCTCCAACACTTGCTGTTTCCTGTGTTGTTGATTTTTGCCATTCTATCTGGTGTAAGATGGAATCTCAATGTGGTTTTGATTTGAATTTCCATGATAGCTAATGGTGATGAGCATTTTTTCATGTGTCTGTTAGCCATTTCTAAGTCTTCTTTGGAGAAGTGTCTGTTCATGTCTTCTGCCCATTTTTTGACACTATTATCTGTTTTTTGGGTGTTGAATTTGAAGAGTTCTATATAGATCTTGGATATAATCCCTTTGTCTGTAGTGTCATTTGCAAATTTCTTCTCCCATTCCGTGGGTTGCCTCTTTGTTTTGTTGACTGTTTCCCTTGCTGTGCAGAAGCTTTTTGTCTTGATGAAGTCCCGAAAGTTCATTTTCACTTTTGTTTCCTTTGCCTTTGGAGACGTGCTTGAAAGAAGTTGCTCTGGCTGATGTTGAAGAAGTTACTGCCTATATTCTTCTCAAGGATTTTGATAGATTCCTGCCTCATGTTGAGGTCATTCATCCATTTCGAGTTTATCTTTGTGTATGGTGTGAGAGAATGGTAAGATTTCATTCTTCTATGCATTGCTGTCCAATTTTCCTGACACCATTTGATAAAGATCCTGTCTTTTTTCCATTGGACATTCTTTCTTGCTATGTCGAAGATTAGTTGACCATAGAGTTGAGAGTCCATTTCTGGGCTCTCTATTCTGTTCCATTGATCTATGTGTCGGTTTTTGTGCCAGTACCATACTGTCTTGATGATGACAGCTTTGTAATACAGCCTGAAGTCTGGAATTGTGATGCCACCAACTTTTGTTTTTTTTTCAACATTCCTTTGGCTATTTGGGGTCTTTTCTGGTTCCATATACATTTTAGGATTATTTGTTCCATTTCTTTGAAATAAATGGCTGGTATTTTGATGGGAATTGCATTAAATGTGTAGATTGCTCTACATAGCAGAGACATTTTCACAATATTTTTTCTTCCCATCCATGAGCACAGAATGTTTTCCCACTTCTTTGTGTCTTCCTCAATTTCTTTCATGAGTATGTTATAGTTTTCTGAATACAGATTCTTTGCCTCTTTGGTTAGGTTTATTCCTAGATATCTTATGGTTTTGGCTGCAATTGTAAATGGGATCGACTCCTTAATTTCTCATTCTTCTGTCTTGTTGTTGGTATATAGAAATGCAACTGATTTCTGTGCATTGATTTTATATCCTGACACTTTACTGAATTCCTGTATGAGTTCTAGCAGTTTTGGAGTGGAATCTTTTGGGTTTTCCACATAAAGTACCGTATCATCTGCAAAGAGTGAGAGTTTGACTTCTTCCTTGATGAGTTGGATGCTTTTATTTCTTTTTGTTGTCTGATTGCTGAGGCTAGGACTTCTAGTACTATGTTGAATAGCAGTGGTGATAGTGAACAGTCCTGCCGTGTTCCTGACTTTAGGGGAAAAGTTCTCAGCTTTTCTCCATTGAGAATGATATTCGCCGTGGGTTTTTCATAGATGGCTTTGATGATATTGAG
>LNAC01001557.1:111331-143168 GCA_002007465.1 Ailurus styani
TCAGCATCTATTGAGAGGATCATATGGTTCTTGTTCTTTCTTTTATTAATGTCTTGTATCACATTAATTGATTTGTGAACGTTAAACCAACCTTGCATCCCAGGAATAATCCCACTTGGTCATGGTGAATAACCCTTTTAATGTACTGTTGGATCCTATTGGCTAGTATTTTGTTGAGGATTTTTGCATCTGTATTCGTCAAGGATATTGGTCTGTAATTCTCCTTTTTGATGGGGTCTTTGTCTGATTTTGGGGTCAAGGTAATGCTGGCTTCATAAAATGAGTTTGGAAGTTTTCCTCCCATTTCCATTTTTTGGAACAGTTTCAGGAGAATAGGTATTAATTCTTCTTTAAATTTTGGTAGAATTCCTCTGGGATTCCATCTGGCCCTGGGATTTTGTTTGTTGGGAGACTTTTGATGACTGCTTCAATCTCCTTACTGGTTATGGGTCTGTTCGGGTTTTTTATTTCTTCCTGGTTCAGTTTTGGTAGCTTATACGTCTCTAGGAATGCATCCTTTTCTTCCAGATTGTCTAATTTGTTGGCATGTAATTTGCTCATAATATGTTCTTAAAATTCTTTGTATTTTCTTTTTGGTGTCGGTTGTGATCTCTCCTCTTTCATTCATGATTTTATTTATTTGGGTCCTTTCACTTTTATTTTTTATTTTTTTATTTTTTTTTAAGATTTTATTTCTTTATTTGACACAGAGAGAGAGAGATCACAAGTAGGCAGAGAGGCAGAGAGAGAGGAGGAAGCAGGCTCCCTGCCAAGCAGAGCCCGATATGGGCCTCGATCCCAGGACCCTGAGATCATGACCTGAGCTGAAAGCAGAGGCTTTAACCCACTGAGCCACCCAGGCGCCCCTTTCACTTTTCTTTTAGATAAGTCTGGCCAGGACTTTATCGGTCTTGTTAATTCTTTCAAAGAACCAGCTCCTAGTTTCATAGATCTGTTCTACTGTCCTTTTGGTTTCTATTTCATTGATTTCTGCTGTGATCTTTATTGTTTCTCTTCTTCTGCTGGATTTAGGCTTTCTTTGCTATTTTTTCTCTCCAGCTCCTTTAGGTGTAGGGTTAGGTCATGCACTTGAGACCTTTCTTGTTTCTTGAGAAAGGCTTGTATTACTATATACTTTTCTCTAAGGACTGCTTTTGCTGTGTCCCAAAGATTTTGAACAATTGTGTTTTCATTTTCATTTGTTTCCATGAATTTTTAAAATGCTTTTTAATTTCCCGGTTGACCCATTCATTCTTTTTAGGATGTTCTTTAGCTTCCATGTATTTGAGTTCTTTCCATCTTTCCTCTTGTGATTGAGTTCTAGTTTCAGAGCATTTTGGTATGAAAATATGCAGGGAATGATCCCGATCTTTTGGTATCAGTTGAGACCTGATTTGTGACCCAGAATGTGATCTATTCTGGAGAATGTTCTGTGTGCACTAGAGAAAAACATGTATTCTTTTGCTTTGGGATGGAATGTTCTGAATATAACTGTGATGTCCAACTGGTCCAGGGTGTCATTTAAAGCCTTTATTTCTTTGTTGATCTTTTGCTTAGATGGTCTGTCCATTTCAGTAAGGGGGGTGTTAAAGTCTCCTATTATTATTGTATTATTGTCAATGTGTTTCTTTGATTTTGTTATTAATTGGTTTATATAATTGGCTATTCCCATGTTAGGGGCATAGATATTTAAAGTTGTTAGATCTTCTTGTTGGACAGGTCCTTTAAGTGTGATATAGTGTACTTCCTCATCTCTTATTATAGTCTTTGGCTTAAAATCTAATTTATCCGATGTAAGGGTTGCCACTCCAGCTTTCTTTCGATGTCCATTGGCATGGTAAATTGTTTTCCACCCCCTCACTTTTAATATGGAGGTGTCTTATTGTTTGTAAAATGAGTTTCTTGTAGACAGCATATTGATGGGTCTTTTTTTTTATCCATTCTGATACACTGTGTCTATTAGTTGGGGCATTAAGCCCATTTATATTCAGGGTAACTACTGAGAGATATGAATTTAGTGCCTTTGTATTTCCTGTAAGGTGACAGTTACTCTATATTATTTGTCTTCATTTTTGGTCTAGGTTTCTTTTAGGCTTTCTTTGCTTAGAGAACCCCTTTCAATATTTCCTGTAGGGCTGGCTTTATGTTTGAAAATTCCTTTAATTTTTGTTTGTCCTGGAAGCTCTTTATCTCTCCTATTTTCAATGACAACCTACCTGGATATAGAATTCTTGGCTGCATATTTTTCTCGTTTAGTGCTCTGAATACATCATGCCACTTCTTTCTGGCTTGCCAGGTCTCTGTGGCTAGGTCTGCTGTCAATCTAATATCTCTACCATTGTAAGTTACAGACCACATTTCCTGAGCTGCTTTCAGGATTTTATCTTTGTCACTAAGACTTGTAAGATTTAGTATTAAATGACAGGATGTGGACCTATTTTTATTGATTTTGAGGGGGGTTCTCTGTGCTTCCTGCATTTTGATGCTTGTTCCCTTCGCCAAATTAGGGAAATTCTGTACTATTATTTGCTCCAATATACCTTCTGCCCCTCTCTCTTTCTTCTTTTTTTGGGATCCCAATTATTCTAATATTGTTTCATCTTATGGTCTCACTTATCTCTCGAATTTTCCCCTCATGATCCAATAGTTATTTTTCTCTCTTTTCCTCAGCTTCTTTATTCTCTGTCATTTGGTTTTCTATATCACTAATTCTCTCTTCTGCCTCATATATCCTAGCAGTAATTGCCTCCCTTTTTTATTGCACCTCATTAATAGCTTTTTTGATTTCAACTTGATTATATGTTAGTTCTTATTTCTCCAGAACTGGTTTTTATTTCTCTAGGGAGGGATTTTCTATTATCGTCCATGCTTTTTTCATGCCCAGCTAGCAGCTTGATAATCATCATTCTGAACTCTAGTTCTGTCATATTACTAATGTCTGCATTGATTAGGTCCCTAGCCATCATTAATGCCTCCTGTTCTTTGTGTGTGTGTGTGTGTGTGTGTGTGTGTGTGTGTGTGTGTGTGTGTGGTGATTTTTTTCTGCCTTGTCATTTTATCCAGATAAGAATAGATGGATGAGAGAGCAAAATACTAAAGGGTAGCAATGACTCCAGAAAAATATACACTAACCTAATCAGAAGAGACCCGAAACTGGGAGGAGAAGAAAGAGGGGAAAAAAAGGAAAAGAAAAACGGAAAACCCACACAAAAACCTATATCTATATTTTTTCTATTTCTCTATCTGTATCTGTCTCTATCTCTATTTCTATTTTTATATCTATCTATGTCTATGTATATCTATATCTCTATCTATATATTAGACTGGTGAATTGAACAGGCCCTGTATGTGTACAAAAATAAGATTGAATACAATGAAGGGATAAAATATGACTATAACAATGAAAATTAAAAAAGATTTTAAAAAGGTATTGATAAGCTAAAATAGTTAAAAAAAACCTTAAAATAGGAAAGAGAAAAAAATTAAAAGTAAAGTGTAAAAAAAATAAAATCCAAAGAATTTAACTTTGAAAGACTAAAGGATCATGGGAAAAAAGCCATGAATTCTATGTGTTGCTTTCCCCTAGCTCTGGAGTTCCACAATTCTCAGTTATTGGTGAACTTGGTCTTGGCTGGATGTTCTTGCTGATCTTCTGGGGGAGGGGCCTGTTACTGTGGTTCTCAAGTGTCTTTGCCCGAGGCAGAATTGCACCACCCTTGCCAGGGGCCAAGTTAAGTAATCAACTCAGGTTCGCTCTTGGGAGCTTTTGTTCCCTGAATGCTTTCCGTACAGCTTTGGAAGAGGGGAATGGAAATGGTGGCCTCCCAATCTGTGATGTGGAGGAGGAGCAGAGAGCTCGGGACCTCACTCCTCAGTGCATCCTCAGAGAAAAGCAGTCAGTCCCTTCCTTCTCCCTGGTCTCCGGCCACACTCTGAGCTTACCCAGCCTGTGACCGATTGTTTCTATCTGGCACATAGCCCAGTTTAGTGTTCCCAAACCCAGAAGATTCTCCCATGCTTCTTCTCCTGGAGGAGGAAGGAGGGGCTCTCTCCAGATCTGCCACTTGTGGGGTTGCTGCTCAAAGAGTAGTGGCCCAACCATGCTTTGGATCACGGTTTAAGGTAACACTGAGCTGTGAGACATCTCCTCAGCTTGGCTCTGTCTCTCCAGTTGGCTTCGCCCCCAGCTTAGCCTCTGGGGCGATGTCCCTCCATGGAGCCGACTTCTAAAAGTTCCAATTTGTGCTCTCTTGCTTTCTCATTTGCTGGGAACTGGCCCTTCCCCCCATTGTCTATCTTCCCATTTGCTTCAGATTCACTTCTCCATGTGTCCTGCTTTCTGGAAAGTGGTCAATTTTCTGTTCCTAGAATTGCTGCTCTTCTTCTCTTCAATCTCCTGTTGAATTTTTAGATTTTCAGAATGGTTTAATAACTATCTGGGTGAATTTCTGAGACTTGATGACAACTGGTGTACTACTCCACCGTCATCTTGCTCCTCCTCGAAGAGACTGTCATTTTTACATTGTATATTCTTTCATGTTTTGTTGCGGGTTCATTGATAATATGGTTGTGGGTTTATTCCTGGGTTTTCTATTCTCTTCTGTTAATCTATGTGTGCATTTTTGTGCCAGTACCATACTGTCTTGATCATCACAGCTTAAAATATAACTTGAAGTCTGGAATTGTGATGTCTAGTGGTTTGATTTTCTTTTTCAAGGTTTCTTGGTTACTCAGGGTCCTTATTGGCTCCATGCAAATATTTGGATGGGTTGTTCCATCTCTGTGAAAAATGCTGATGGTATTTTGATAAGAATTGCATTAAATGTATAGATACTGTTGGGTAGTATAGACATTTTAACAATATTTATTCCTTCAATCCCTGAGCATCAAATGTGTTTTCATTTCTGATTGACTTTTTTCACTCAGCATACTCCCCTTCAGTTGCATCCAACAGAAAAAGACAATTATATGGTTCCACTCCTATGTGGAACATAAACAGAGGACCATAGGGGAAGGGAGGGAAAACTGAAGGGGAAGAAATCAGAAAGGGTATGAACCATGACAGACTGTGGACTCTGGAAAAAAACTGAGGGTTTTTGATGGGAGGGGTTGGGAGGATGGCGTAACAGGGTGGTGGGTATTGAGGTGGGCACATATTGTGATGAGCACTGAGTGTTATATACAAGTAATGAATCATTGAACACTAATCAAAACTAATGATGTACTATACAGTGGCTAACAGAACATAATAAAAAATTTCTTTCCATTTCTTTTTGTTGTCTTCGATTTCTTTTATCAGTGTTTTGTAATTTTCAGAGAACAAGTCTTTCCCTTCTTTGATTAGGTTTGTTCCTAGGTACCTCATGGTTTTTGGTACAATTGTAAATGGGATTGATTCTTTAATTTCCCTTTCTGTTGCTTCATTACTGTGGTACAGAAATACAACAGGTTTATGTATTCAATTTTGTATTCTGTGACTTTATTGAATTTATGCATTAGTTCTAACAGTTTTTGGTGGATTCTTTGGGTCCTGTAAAGAGTATCATGTCATCTGCAAATAGTGACAGTTTTACTTCTTCCTTGCTGATGCGGATGCCTTTTATTTCTTTTTGTTGTCTGATTGTTGGGACTAGGACTTCCAGTACTGTGTTAAATAACCATGGTGAGAGTGGACATCCCTGCCCTGTTTTTAACCATTGAGGATGATATTAGCTGTCGGTTTTTACTATTTGGCCTTTATGGTATTGAGGTTTGTTCCCTCTAAACCTACTTTGTTGAGAAGTTTTGTTTTGTTTTGTTTTTAATCATGAATGGACATTGTACTTTGTCAAATGCTTTTCTGCATCTACTGAAATGGTCATATGGTTCTTGTCCTTTCTTAATGTGGTGTATCTTATTGATGAATTTATGAATAATGAATCACCCTTGCAACCCAGGAATAAATTCGATTTGATCATGGTGAATAATTCCTTTAATGTATTGTTGGATTCAGTTTGCTAGAATTTTATTGAGAATTTTTGTATCCATGTTCATCAGGGATTTTGGCCTGTAGCTCTCTTTTTTTGTCACTAGAAGTTCTATTCATTGCACCACAGAGCCACTTTGCAGTTCCCTTTCTTTAGGGGAGTCTTTATCTGGTTCTGTTATCAGGGTAACTTTGGCTTCATAGAAAGAATTTGGAAGTTTTCCTTCCTTTTCCATCTTTTGGAATAGTTTGACTCTTCTTTAAATGTTTGGTTGAATTTGCCTGTGAAGACATCTGGCCCTAGACTTTTAGTTGTTGGGAGGATTTTTTTTAATTACAGATTCAATTTCTTTGCTGGTTGTTGGTCTGTTCACATTTTGTATTTCTTCCTGTTTCAGTTTTGGTAGTTTATATGTTTCTAAGAATTTATCCATTTCCTCCAGGTTTTCTGGTTTGTGGCATATAATTTTCCATAAAATTCTCTTATAATTGTATTTCTGTGGTGTTGGTTGTTATTTCTCTTCACTCCTTTGTCATTTTATTTTTTTAGATCCTTTCTCTTTTGTTTTTGATAAGTTTGGCTTAAAGGTTTATCAATTTATGATAATTGTAAGCCTGATGATTCACAGACCTGTACCCCTTGGGCAAATAATAAAAATAAAATAAAAAAAAGGTTTATCAATTTATTAATTGGTTTCAGTGGTTTATTTTATTGTTTTTTTAAGTTTCTATAATATTTATTTCTTCTCTAATCTTTATTATTTCCTTCCGTCTGCTAGCTTTAGGTTTCATTTATTTTTCTTTTTCTAGCTCCTTTAGGTGTAAGGTTGGGTTATTTGAGATTTCTGTCACTTCTTGAGGAGGGCCTGCATTGCTATATGCCTCCTTGTTAGGACTGCTTTTGATGCTCCCCAAAGGTTTGAATGGTTGGGTTTTCATTTTAATTTATTTTCATGGATTTTTAAAAAAATTCTTACTTGATTTCCTTGTTGACCCATTTATTATTTATTAACATGTTCTTTAATCTCCATGTGTTTATGATCTTTACAAAATTCTTGCAGTGGACTTCTAATGTCATAGCATTGTGGTCAGAAATTTGCATGGTATGATTTCAATATTTTGTATTCCATGTGTACATGAAAGAATGTGTATTCTGCTGCCTTAAGATGGAATGTTCTGGATATATCAGTAAATCTATTTGGTCTAGTGCGTTAGTCAAAACCATTGTTTCTTTGTTGATTTCCTGTTTAGATGATCTGTCCATTGATATAAGTGGGGTGTTAAAGTCCTCTAGTATTATTATGTTATTATCAATGAGTTCCTATATGCTTGTTTTCAATTGTTTTATATATTTATGTACTCCCAGGTTGGGTGCATAAATATTTTCAATTTTTGTGTGTTTTTGTTGGATTGTCCCTTTATTCTGAAATAGTGCCTTTGTCTCTTGTTAGAGTCTTTGTTTTAAAGTCTAGTTTATCTGATATAAGCATTGCTACTGCAGCTTTCTTTTCACATCCATTTGCATAAGTGTTTCTCCATCCCCTCACACTTTCAGTCCACAGGTGTCTTTATGTCTACAATGAGTTTCTCATATGCACAGATGGGTCTGTGCTTTTTTTTTTAAAGATTTTATTTATTTATTTGACAGAGAGAGAGAGAGAGAGAGACATCACAAGTAGGCCAAGAGGCAGGCAGAGAGAGGAGGAAGCAGACTCCCTGCTGAGCAAAGAGCCTGATGCGGAGCTGGATCCCAGGAGCCTGAGATCATGACCTGAGCCCAAGGCAGAGGCTTAACCCACTGAGCCAACAAGGGGCCCCCTGTGTTTTTAAATCTATTTTATCACTCCTGTCTTTTGATTAGAGCATTTAATCCATTTATATTCAGTATAATTGTATAATTATTGATAGATGGGTTTTTATTGCCACTGTATTACTTATTTTGCCATTGTTTCTGGAAATTTTCTCTGTTCCTTTCTTGCCTTTGTCACTTTTGGTCTTTCCTTTCTCCTGAATGAGTCTCCTTTAATATTTCTTTCAGGTCTGGTTTAGTGTTCAGGAACTCCTTTAGTTTTTGTTTGACCAGGAAACTCTTTGCCTCTCCTGTTCTAAATGATAGCTGTTCTGGATAGAGTATTCTTGGCTGCAGATATTTCCCATTCAGTGCTTTGAATTCTCATATCACTCCCCTCTGGTTTCCCATGTTTCTGTTGAGAAAGCTGCAGCTATCCTTATGGATCTTCCTTTGTAAGTTAAGGACTTGTTTGGTTCTCTTGCTTTTATGAATTATTCTTTATCACTATATTTTGCGAATTTAACTACAATACATCTTGCTGTTGGCCTGCTTTTGTTGATTTTTTTTATTATTTGCCCCAGGGGTACAGGTCTGTGAATCATCAGGCTTATGCCTTTCACAGCATTCACCAAAGCACAAACCCTCCCCAATGTCCATAACCCATCCACCCTATCCCTACCCTCCCACCCCCCAGTAACCCTCGGTTTGTTTTGTGACATTAGGAGTCTCTTATGGTTTGTCTTGTTCCCCATCCCATATTGTTTCATTATTTTTCCCTCCCTACCCCCCACGACTCCCCACCCTGCCCCTCAAGTTCCTCATATCAGAGAGATCATACGATAATTGTCTTTCTCTGATTGACTTATTTCGCTCAGCATAATACCCTCTAGTTCCATCCACATCATTGCAAACGGGGCTTTTGTTGATTTTGATAGGAGTTCTATATGCCTTTTAGATCTGGTTGTCTATTTTTTCTCCAGATTAGGAAAGTTTTCAGCTATTATTTTCTCAAATTTTCTGCCTCCTTTTCTCTTCTTCTTCTGGTACTCTTATAATTCAAATGTTATTGTTTGAAGGAGTCACTGAGTTCCCTAAGTCTATTATCTTATTCCATAATTCTACTTTCTGTCTTTTGTTCATTTTCATTCATTTCCATTATTTTTTTGTCTTCTATATCACTAATTCATTTCTCCGTTTCTTCCAATCTCTTTTATTTTTTTCTGTTTTTTTTAGCTCTTTTATCTTCGTGATCTCTCTGATTTCTTCCATTTTTTCTCAAGCCCAAGTGAGCATCCTTCTGATTGTTGCTTTAAAATCTCTATCAGACCTGTTATCTATATCTGTTTTGTTTAGCTCTCTGGCCATGGCCTTATCTTGTTCTTTTGTTTAGGATGAATTCCTACATCTTGGCATGTTGTCTAAGTCTCATCCTTCTTCTCTGTGTTAGAAAATCGAGTTCCATCTCCTGCTCCTAAAAGTAATGGTCTTATGAAAAAGATATCATGTATTGCCCAGGGCCTGGCACTTCAGGGTGTGGTAGGGGATACATGTGCTCCAATGTTGTGTTTTGGCTGCTCTATCCTTCAGGCCAGTCATCTGCAGAAACTCTCCTTGCCTGCAGTGGGCTGTGCTTGGTCTTGGCCAGAAAGTGGTGAGTTTTAACTATCTATGCTCTGGCCTGCTTGTTAAATGAGACCTTATATTACTTCCACTAAAACTCAAGCCCTGCAGCACTTTCATGTTGGGAAACATGGTGTGGGCAGTGGTTTCTGGTTGTCTTTTGGGGGAGGTGGTGCTGTGCTGAGGCTGAGGCAAGCTTAAATGAAAAGCGTAGTCCCACTGAGAGCAAGAAAATCAGGCTTGGCACAAGTAAATTAGGAAGCCTCTGTTGGCATTGTACTACTTCCTGCTGATGAACCTGTGTTTATGCTGAGGGGCAGGGGTGGAAATGGCCCTGGTCAGGTCTTTTGCCCCAGAGCGGTTTCTTCATGAACACTGCCTCTCAGGGGTGGGCTCCAAAAAGAGCAAATAATTTTTCCCCTGCATGCCCTGTATTCTTCAAATCACTATTTCCATGCCATTTGTCCCTGCATTGTTTGCCTACCTTCTCTCTGGGAGCAGGGCAGTGCCCTTTAGGTTCTATGCTAGCCGAGCATGCTTACGTTTAAAACTCTAGACTTTAAGCCCCATTCACTGCAAGCATTCACAAAAATCAGTCCTGGTTTTCCCAGTGTCTTTAGGAAATATTCTCATTATGTATTCCTCTATGTGCTATGCTCTCTTTCATCTTTGTCCATGATTATGTCTCCCTCCCCTGGTAACCTCCATGATATGTTTCTTCCCTAAAACACATCTCCACACTTCCTACCTTCTTTGACTTGACCTCTTTTCCATTTAGTTGTAGAATTTGTTCTGTCAGTTCTCAGGTTGATTTCTGGGGTATTTAGGATGATTTGATAGTTACCTAGTTGTATTCATGGAATGAGATGAGCCTGGGGTCCTCCTACTCTGAAGCCATACTCTCCCAACCTGCTTTTCTTGTTTTTTGCTACAGTGTTTCAGTCTGTTTTGCATAATCTTAGTGTTGGTTCTGTAGCTTTGTTTTTCATTTCCATTTGCATGGAATATCTTTTCATTTCTTCACTTTCTGTTTGTTTGTTGTTATATCTGACATGAAACTCTTGTAGGCACATATATAATGGTCTTTTTTGGAAAAAAAAAATCCATTCGTGTGCCCTGAGTCTTTTGATTGGAATATTTCATTTTGATTGGAGTATTTACATTTGAAGTAATTATTTATATATGTACTTGATGCCATTTTGTTTATTGTTTTCTGTTTTTTTATTTTTAGCAATTTTCTTTTTCTCTATTCTATTAGTCTTTTCACTTGTTTGACGGGTTTATTTAGTGTTGTTTGGTTTCCTTTCTCTTTGCTTTATTTTTGTTAATCTCTTGTGGGTTTTTTGGTTTGTGATCATCATGTGTGATATCTATAGCTATATCTATCTATCTATCTATCTATCAGCTATCTATTGTCTATTATCTATCTGGCAGTGTATTTTATGCTGATATTCTTTTAATTTGAATGCATTCTAAAAGCACTAAATATTTACTACTCCTTCTGGTTTCATGTTTTTGACATCAGATTTTATATTAATTTTTTTTTTTCCTTAGGGGCGCCTGGATGGCTCAGTCAGTTAAGCTTATGCCTTCAGCTCAGGTCATGATCCCAGGGTCCTGGGATCAGGGTCCCTGCTGAGCAGGGATTCTGCTTCTCTCTCTCCCTATCCCTCCTGCTTATGCTTGGTCACTCTCTCTCTCTCTCACTCTTCTCAAATAAATAAAAATCTTAACAATTTTTTAAATTATTATATTTATAGTTGACTTTACTATTTTTGTCTTTTTTAAAATTGTGTTATGTTAGTCACCATACAGTACATCAGTGGTTTTGGATATAGTGTTCTATGATTTATTGTTTGTGTATAACACCCAGTGCTCCATGCAATCCATGCCCTCCTTAATACACTTCACCAGGCTAACCCATATCCCCACCCTCTTCCCTTCTAAAACCCTCCATTTGTTTCCCAGAGTCCATAGTTTTTCATGGTTCATCTCCTAATCCGATTTCTCCCCCTTCATCTTTCCCTTCCTTCTCCTATTGTCCTCCATGCTATTTCTTATATTCCACAAATAAGTGAAACCATATGATAATGGACTTTCTCTGTTTGACCTATTTCACTTAGGATAATCTCTTCCAGTCCCATCCATGTTGATGCAAAAGTTGGGTATTCATTCTTTCTGATGGGTGAGTAATATTCCACTGTGTATATGGACCACATACTAGTTTTTTAAGCTGCTGATCCTATGCTTTTACTATATATTTTTCTTCACCAAGTGAGACATTTTTCTTTCATATATTTTCTTATTTCTAGTTGTGTCCTCTTATTTTCCTCTTAAAGAAGACCCTTTAACACTTCTTTTAAGGCCAGTTTCGTGTGGATGATCTCTTTCAGTTTTGCTTGTCTTGGAAACTATCTCCTTCAAATTTGAATGATAATCTTGCCAGATGGAGAATTGTTCATTTTATTTTATTTTTTTTGTCCTTTTAGCACTTTAAGTATATTGTGCCACTCTTTCTGCCTGCAAAGTTTCTGCTGAAATATCAGTTACTAGTCTTCCAAGATTTCACTTGTATGTGACTCTATTTTCCTCTTGCTGCTTTTTAGATTATCTTAACTTTTGCCATATTAATGATAATATTTCTTGGTGTAGCTCTCTTTCAGTCATCTTATTTGAAGTTCTCTCTGCTTCCCGAATCTAGATCTCTGTTTTCTTTTTTAGGTTTGGGAAATTTTCAAGCAATATTTTTTCAAGTAATTTTTCTGTTCTTTTCTCTTCTCCTTCTGAGACCCTTACAGCATATGCTTGGTATTGCCCAGAGGTCTCTTAACTTATTTTTATTTTTTAAAATTCTTTTTTTAGCTTGTTTTTGTTTTGATTGGTTGATTTCCACTATTTTGTCTTTCAGATTGTTGATCTGTTTTTCTGTATCATTAAGTCTATTATTGACTTCCTCGTGTATTTTTAAATTTCATTTCTTTGTTCTTTATTATATTTCCTAACTCTGTAATCATTATGTTCCTCCATTTTTCTCCCAACTTTGGTAAACATCTTTATGACCATTACTTTGAACTTTTAATCAGGTAAATCAGTTTCTGTGTTTCATTAGTTTGTTTGTTTGTTTGTTTGTTTGTTTTGGAGTTTTGTCTTGTTTTTGAATTAGAACATTTTTCTCTGTCTTTTGATTTTGTTTTATTTTCTGTGCTTGTTTCTATGAAATAAGTGAAATAGTTTCCTTCCCCAGTCTTGGAAAAGCTTCCTTATATAGGAGTATCTTCTTTGTAAAAATGTGTGTGCTTGGTGGCTTTTATAAGCTAGCCAGAGGTGGAGTGAGTGTGGGCTTGGGGCACCTATAGATGCATTGTATTGGGTCGGCTTTAGAGGGATGACTGGAGACCAATTTGGCATGAACCTGAGGTTCATGTGCCACCCTTCACCAGGGCTGCCTTGTTGGATTCATTAGAGCTGGAGTACGCATGAACTGGAGTTCTTGAGGCACTCTGCACTGGTATTGTCCTGGTGAGACAGGTGGAGCCAGAGTGAGTGTGGGCCAGGGGGTTTCCTGGTGCAATGCATTGGAGCTATTTTGGTGGGAGAGCAGGAGTGGGCATTGGTCAGGAGATCCTGGGCACAGTTTCCCAGGGCCAATGTAATGGGTCAGCTGGAGCTGAAGACATAACCCAGGGTATCTCCAAGAATGCCATTTTCAGGTTAGCTTAGAAGAAATACTTGGAGCTGGAGTGGGTGCAGGGCCAAGAGTTTCCAGGGCTCTAGGTGGTGCAGGCTAGGGGTATTCAGAAGTGTGTGATGTCAGGGCCACCCTGATGGGATGGCTGAGCTGGAATAATTACAGGATGGTGTATTCCCAGTACATGTTGTGCCAGGGCTACCATGGTAGATTAGCTGGGTTGGATGGGGACTTGTGGGGGGTGGATTGTTGGATCATGCCATGCTGGGGCAACCTTTGCTGGATGACAATTTGGATAGGCATGGGGGGCTGGGTTATACTGCATTGGGGCTTTCTTGGAGGGATAGCTGAACTTGGTGGTTGTTAAGGGTCTGGGACATCCTGGAGTGGCCCTAGCATGTTGACTAGAGTGCCTGGACCCTGTTACTATCTGCACTAAGTGAAAAGGGAATATAAAAAAATGGCACTGTTCAACATCACTAACAATCAAGGAAATGCAAAACAAAACCACAATGAGATATTACCTTATACCTGTCAGAATGTTAAAAATCAAAAGAATAAGAAATGACAAGTCTTTGTGAGGATGCAAAGAAAAAGGAATTCTATTGCACTGTTGGGGGGAATGCAAATTGTTGCAGCCACTGTGGAAAACACTATGGAGATTCCTCCGCCATTAAACAAATGAGATCTTACAATTTGCAATGACACGGATGGACCTAGAGAGTATATGCTGTATGAAACAAGTCAAAGCCAAATACTATATAATTTCACTCATGTGGAATTAAAAAATAAACAAACAAACAAAAAAGAAGATAAATGAGAAAAAAAAACAGACTTTAAATGTAGAAAACAAACTTCTGGTTGCCAGAGAGGAGGTGGATGGGGGAATAGGTGAAATAAAATGTATGAAGAAGTACAAACTTCCAAATATGAAACGAATGAATCAAAGAGATGAAAAGCACAACATTGGGAATATAGTCAACAAGATGGTAATAACATTGGTGACAGATGGTAACTACACTTATTGTGGTGAACACTGAGTAATGTATAGAATTGTTGAATCATTATGTTGTACACTTGAAACTAATATAACCTGTATAATAATTACACTTCAACTAAAAAAATATTGCTCAACTGGTGCAGGCACTCGGAAGACAGTATGGAAGCTCCTTAAAAAGTTAAAAATAGTGCTACCCTATGTCCCAGCAATTACACTATTAAGTATTTATCCACAGGATACAAACATACTGATTTGAAGGGGCACATGCATCCCAATGTTTATAGCAGCAATGTCCATAATAGCCAAAATATGGAATGAACCTGGATGCCCATGAACAGAAGAATGGATAAAAAAGAAGTGGTACAGACACACACACACACAAACACACACACGGTGGAATATTACTCAGCCATCAAAAAGAACTAAATCTTACCTTTTGCAATGACATTGATGGAACTAGAGGGTATTACACTAAGCAAAATAAGTAAATCAGAGAAAGACAAATACCATGTGATTTTACTCATATGTGGAACTTAAGAAACAAAACAGATGAACATAGTAGAAGGGAAGGAAAAAGAAAGATAGATGAAGATAGAGAGGGAGGCATAGAGGGAACCATAAGAGACACTGAACTCTAGGAATTAAACTGAGGGTTGCTGAAGGGGAGATGGTTGGTGGGAAGGGATAACTGGGTGATGGACCTTAAGGAGGACACTTGATGTAATGAGTACTGTGTGTTCTATGCAACTGATGAACTACTAAATTCTACCCCTGAAGCTAATAATACAGTATATGTTAAATAAATTGAATTTAAATAAAGAATTAAAAAATGGTGCTCACCAGTGCCTTTGACCCTGGAGTTTCAGCACTTTCCTGCCTGTTTGGGGATACACTAGACTTAGTAAATGATTTCTTTCACTTTTATTCTAGTTACCCTTTAAACCACCATTTTTGCACTGTGCTTCAGTACAAGCAAATCTGTAAATAGGTCCTTCAGAGATAGCCCTCCCTATGGACTTCAGGTCATTGCACTGTGGTGCAAATTTTGTGGCCACTCTCAGCCTTTGCACCCTGAGATATTCTTAGGAAACCCCTTCTTGGCTGGGATACTGCCTTTCATCACCAAGTCCCACTTTGAATTAATGAAATAGTGACAGAATTAAGACTAGACTCCAAGTCTTTCTTTCAGTGGCACCCTATGAGTTGAGAGACAAACTTTGTTATTAGCCTGCTTCTCTTTAACTTGGGTATCTATAATGAATGTAGAGATTGCAGTGATTTTATGATGAAGTTCAACACTGTGACTGGTACAGGTGCTCAACTAAGTCTACTAAATAGTACCAAACTGCATGTGGGACAGAGCAGCAGGGTAATGGGGTATGTGTCCATGGAAGACGAAGGCAGGCTTTAGATCCTCTTCCCTATTGTCTGATCTCTTGTGAACAGTTGGGGAAATGAAAGTGTGTTTGTTGTTTGGTTTAGAAAGGGATCCTTAGAGGGAAGGAGAAGAGTATGTATCATTGAAGGTGTGTGAATCTGAGGAAATGTCAATAGGAATACTTTAGGAGTGTGCAGACAGGCATAGACACCAACACATGTCTCCTCAATAGGGTTTTATGGAATCTGAGTAAAGGATGCACTTTTGAAGATTCTACATGGTGAAAATAAGATCTTTATTTCAAAGCTTAGAATATAAACAGAGCAGGGACTTTTTTTGCGTTTTGCTCAGTTATGTCCCTAGCACCTAGAACAATATATGGAACATACTAGGTGCTAAATAAATATTTGTTGAACAAATGAATGAATTTTAGATGTGGAAACTGAAGGACATATTTACCCAAAGTCACACAGTGAAAGAATTGGGGGGCTGGTGGTTATGAGACCCAAAGCTTCCACTATACCAACCTAAAGGTCCCTTCAAGTCCCCCTCATAACCTGACACAATTTTCCCACCTCTACTTTTAAGAAAAAAAAATTTGTTTTTGTTTGATATAAAGATGTTCATGCTTATTTTGAAAAATATTTAAACAAATAAAAATACCAATGCCCAATCACTGTTAATATGTTGCTGAATTCCCTTTTAGTAATTTCTTTTCTACATATATGTCCTTGTATTGTAGGTCAATCTTATGTCTCCCTATTCCAAAAAAAATGCTCTAATCAAACTGCAACATTTGTTTCTCTAATGTGTCTTGTATTTTCCCACTTCTGCTCTTTTGCCCATGAAATTCCTTCAATTTGGTGCACTTCTATCTGTATTTATCCTACCTATCTCCAAGATTCTTATTAAATGCTAAATTTTTCATGACACAACTTGATTTTTATGATATTAATTACATTTTGTTTCTTACTCTGTAATGAACCCCCTCACCCCATGCCCTACCTTACCAGGCATGATCAGTTTAAAGCTTAGTCTCACATCTGACTCCACTTTTTCTCTCCCAACAGCATAGCTTATCACTGTATCTGGCATATACTAAGTGATCTATAAAGGCTGAATTGGTTCAGTCATGGTTTAAAAAAATTGTCAGACACAGGACCCCCGGGTTGCTCAGTCAGTTGAGTGTCTGACTTCTGATTTCAGCTCAGGTTATGATCTCAGGGTTGTGGGAGGCCCACATGGGGCTCCACACCCAGGAGCCCGCTTAAGATTCTCTCTCTCCCTTTCTCGCTGCCCCTCCTCTCAAAAAATTATTGGGCACATATTATGTACCGGACACTGTTTTAAGCACCTTACATGAATTAACTCATTAATTTCTTACAACAGTATTGTGTGGTTGGTACTATTATTATTTCTGTTTTTTTAGATGAGAAAACAGGATGAGAGAAGTAAAGTAATTCTTGCAAGGTCATACTATAGCATGGTGGGAGTCATACCCAGGCTATTTGATATTAGGATATATACTCTTAATTGTCATGCTCTGCTGCCCCTGAAACAATTATCAAATTGGGATATAACTATAATCAATCAATTGATTGATCAACCAATACACACACACACACACACACACAGATATGTAAATTCTTATGGGATGAAAGCCAGGAAAAAGGTCAGATGCTGATGGATACACAAAGTGGCAGAATAACCACAAAACACTTCAGTGCAACAACAGTTTTACTTATAGATTTGGAGAAAATAAACTTAAAATAGCATGGTTATATCAAAGAAAACAAAACTTGGATTAATATTTCATACACAACATATAGTTTGTGATGGGAATTAAAGAGGGCATGTGATATGATGAGCCCTGGGTGTTATATTCAACTAATGAATCATTGAACATTATATCAAATACTAATGATACCTTACATGGCTCATGAACCAAAGGATTTGAGTCCAGTGTCTCAAATCACTTGGTTCATGAATTGGCTAATTGAATTTAAATAAAAAAAATAATACACAACATAAATTTTCAAAAAAATTGACTTGTAGTTACCTGTTTTGGGTTGCATCCTCAGGACCCCCCTGGAAGGAGAGAACATTTCTTTCAGGTTCTTGGAGTATCTGAGAAACACTGGTTTAGAGGGCCATAGGAAGAGGGATAGTGGATGTCAATGGTAAAGGGTGTGGACAAATAAATGGTGGGGATCACAGTGGACTGGAATGGTGGTAATTAATGTGACACCTCAGGAAGAAGCAATGACAGTCCTGATAGTTGTGATGATGCCAACAGTCATTATGATGGTAACAGGTAAAATGAGAATGGTGAAGATGAACAGCACTGATCAGAATAGTTATGACAGTTACTTAATTGTGTTCCAGCTTTTTGCCAAACCCTGGATCACTTCCAGAATCAAACTGAATTAGGAGTGGTTATTTGCAGGAGTGGTTATTTGCTCTTCCCTCATTCAAATTATGAGGCCTCATTTAGGAAGTCTTAGCCAATTTGCAATCTCCTACCATTTCTCCTGAAAGCTTGCTCATGACTTCATGAAGTTCCTTCTCTATCCAGACTGCCTGCACCCTTTACACCCAATTCTTTGGCCTTAAATTTATGTGAAGCTCTTCTCAAGACTCAGTTTTAGAATCTCCTTCCACATTCCCTCCCAGCCAGGTGGACTAAAGTACTGCCTTTGTGTCCCCATGACACTCTTTATTTGAGACTTGTCACACATTGGATGCAAGTGTTATCTTCTACTCTTAACTGTCATTTCTTACTGGATTTTGCCTTCTATCAGCCTTGGGATGTGGGAGAGAATGAAGATGTATCAATAGATTATTCTTTCCACTGTAAGATTGCATTTGGTCCCAAATCATTGAAAAAGCAGGTGGTTATACTGAAGACTCAGGAGCCTATGAGATGGCTTAGATTTCTTTGATAGTTAGGTCAATAGGTTTGGAGATCTTTAAGGAACAATTTCAGCCCAAGAGTTTATAGCAGTCATGCCTATCCTGGGATGGTCATTTATTCATTCATTCAACATATATTTATTGAGCCTTTAAACCCAATGATGTGCTGACTGGCTCATAAAAATACAGAATGAGACAGTCTACTCTTCCCTAGCACCTGCCATATGTCAGTGCCTATACACTAACTGAATGCTCGCTTGGTATGAAGGAATTAACTTTTTCTATATGGTACCAAAGGGGTAGAATTTAAAGCGGCAGGGAAGCAGATACCAGTTTAACACAAGGGAGTACTTTCTAACAGTTAGAGCTGGTTATGATCAGGACAAACTGCCTCAGAAGGAAAAGAGTTATCCATCATTGGAGGTATACAAACAGGAGCTGGGGCCTTAAAGTAAATATCCAAGGTTCATTTGAGCTCTGTTATTCTGTCCTTAGAAAGAGCTCTGAGTTCCTCTTGCTTATACCCTCATTGTCCCTTTCAAATACCTATTGACCCCTAAATAGTCATCTAGCCCTAGGTATTTCTTTTACTTACTGTTCTACTATTCCTTTATTTATAGTTTCTGATTTCTCTTTCTCTCCATTTCCCTCCCATTTCCCAATCTTGAATTAGGGGTGAAAATGCGTGGCAAAAAGCATTTCCTTTATGTGATTTCACAACAGAGTGTCCTAATTCGACCATTTGGTATGGAGCTTTATAGTTTGTAAAGCACTACCACATGTATGGATCTATTCAATAGAGACTTATTGAGCTCTCCTCTGTTGTGGGCACATGATCCTTACAACCTTGTAAAGTAAGTTGAGGGAGCCCAAGGCCCAGCTTGGGACACTGGAGTCAAATCACTTGGTTCATGAGCAGTGTCAGAGAGGATTAGGCCAAAATCTCCTGGCTCTCTCTGGTCTCATCAGCTGGCTCCCAGATCCAACTTTAAGGAGGATGTTGTGCTTCTCCCAAAGGGGATGGGAAAAAAATAGAGAGGCTTAAAGGTAACTGGTTCACAACCACCCACCAGTTGTTTTTCTGTCCCTAGAAAGAACTCTGGGTCTCTTTTGCTTATACCTCCACCCCACCACCCCCAAATGCCTATTGGCCCCTGAGGAGTCACCTGACACTTGGTCCTTTTTACAGGAGGTAGGATGGTTTCTGGCAAAACAGAGAGCAGCTAAGCAGCCTATGTGGCCAGCTTCCAGCTTTGTGGCCTGGACAAAGAGGGTGATTTTGGAGTCTTTTGTTCATGGGCACAGAGTTGGAAGTCAGGATGGTTCCAGAAGAGCAAAGTTGCAGGCCCTCAAACCATTTACACCACAAAAGAAATCTAAGAAATTTAAGAGGCTGAGTCCTTACACTGGGGTTGGGAAAAGGGAACTGTCCACTGTCTGTCAAGGCCTTGCCCTAACTGCCCCCATTTTCTACCTGACCTTCCTCTCAATCCCCATTCTTCCACGCTGAAATTACCTTAAAATAAAAGAAAAAATTAAAAATCAAAATATGCACAAAAGAACAAGTAACTACATTTCAGGAGATGGTCAAACTAAGAGGGAGAAAGGTAGACATCTACTGATGTCCATACTTTCATCCAACTGTTCCATCTACCCCTTGTAATTTGTAGTGACAACATAAATGTATTTGTGCTAAATTATGCCCTGTCCCCAGTCACACTCTTCACTTATGTTTATTTTCATTTCTTAGACTTGAGAATGAATATGGCCTGTGTTTTTTTGATTCACAAAGACCATGCTTTGTCTCATTTGATCCTCAAGAGACCTTGTAAGGCAATCAAGTTGGGGTGATCAGTGCCATATTACAGATGAATAAACTGAGGAAGAGAGGAGAAGGAATTCGTTTAAGGGCACAGTCACATCCTCTTTTTTCTTAATAAGGTCATTCCTACTGAAGTGTGTAGGACTCATAGGGTTAAGAGCTATGGCAACTTCATCTACATTGATGGCTGGCCTATGCATTGGCCTTTTGGTACATCCAGTGAAAGGACTTAAAAAAATCTGTGAACAGGTGAATGGATATGGCTGGGAAAAGATGGAAGGAGAGGAACTTCTGGGAGGACAATCCTGAAGAAGTGCCTTCGCTATCACAAGAAAGCAAGCAGAAAGTATTAACACCACTCCATATGCACTCAGGTAGAGGTTCCAGCACAAAAGGGCTGACGCTAATAATTTCTGCTCTGAACTTGGTGAAGTTAGGACTTTTTACACTCAAAGTGATTTTAACAACCAGTCTATCGGGCGCCTGGGTGGCTCAGTGGGTTAAAGCCTCTGCCTTCGACTCAGGTCATGATCTCAGGGTCCTGGGATTGAGGCCCACACCGGGCACCCTGCTCGGTGGGGAGCCTGCTTCCTCCTCTCTCTGCCTGCCTCTCTGCCTACTTGTGAGCTCTCTCTCTGTGTCAAATAAATAAATAAAATCTTTAAAAAAAAACCAACTAACCAACCAAACAAACAAACAAAACAACCAGTCTATCTCCCTACCAACCACTCTGACCACCTTGACAGGAGCTTCTGTGGATCATGGAGTTAAGTCCCTCCAGGAAGGAAGCTGGACAGAGGATATGGTGGCTAGTAGAAGACATAGCCTTAGCCCTCCACAGAAGAACAGCTACTATATATCGAGCCCTTACTTTATGTCAGGTATTGTGTTGTATACTTTGCCTCCCCAACTCCCAAAACTGAGAAAAGGAAAGCTAAGGTCATCAGGCAAGTTCACAGATAGGGGGAAAACAGACCTGGAGAGTTGAAGAGATCTGCCCAAAATCACATAGCGTGTTGTTGAAGAGCCAAAGTAAGAACTAAGCTTCCTAGAATTCTAGTTAATCCCAGACATTTCCAAGGACCCAGTCTCTAAACTTAGAATTTGTTGCTACTCCAAGAGCCACTATATCAGGTAAACAGTTATAGTGTCCCTATAAGAATATCATCCCCAGTGATTTGGGGTGTGTGTGTGTGTGTGTGTGTGTGTATCTGCCAACACTGAGGCACACACAGACCCTTTCTGCAGTACTTAGGGAAATTAGAATAAATGAAATTTGTCCCATACCATTTTAGTCTTTGGAAGTTTGTTTTCATTCATGCCAAAAGTTAAACTGTAGTGTTAACTATATTAGTTTTACCTGAAATGTGAACACATAGACTTGTGCAACTGACTTGTGCAAATGATAATAGTGGCAGATACATCCACAAACACACACCACCAGTCGCTCACGTAATTACATAGAAGTCACATTGTAGCAAGAAAGGTAAGTATTTGCCTTTCTATTCCTCTTCCCAGGGTAGAGGATTACCAAGATGATATGCACAATGTACCAGAACTCAGGGCCTAGAGGAGATTCTGAAAAACCAGTATCTATAAGTAGATCCCCTTTACACATACTACCCCCTTCTGAAAGCAAAACAAAACAAAAAGACCAAAAAAAACAACAACCCAGAAACCTTCAAAGCTTTACTGCTTATCTCCTTGTCCAACTCTTAAGCCTTCTCTAGTAAAGAAAGCTATGTAGGCAGCCCACAGGATCATAACTCCAGAGGAAAATGAAATTGTTTCTGTGAGAAAAATTCAGTCCAGGCCAAAGTAGGTGCTAAAATGGGTATGTGTGTGGGGGGAGGTACTTCTCGAAAATCTGTGTGGTAGGTGAAGAATAAAATAATATGAGTGTTTACCTTGGCTTTTTTATCCTTTCACTCCTGTTTGAAGTAGCTGTTTTAGGACTGGCTTCAGGAGGAGGGCTTTATAAGGGAGAGAGGTGCAGAATTAACTGTCTGTGATGCAGGTCATACAAGAGCTGAGTGTGCTTTATTCAATCTAAGTCAAAATGAAGACATTGTCTATGTTCCACCCCCTTGGGCCCCCTTCCACCCTGCCCCACTTCTCTTCCCCCATTCCAATCTCTCTCAGCCTATTATTCAGACCAGAAACCAGATACCAGACACCTGACACCTGATCTGATAGGTATCTGGTAGATTCATTCCTTTGACTAAGGATAGCCCTTCCCTGAGGGCTTCTTTTCAGGGGTACTCCACCTGGTAAGAGAAACACACAAAGTGACTAATTTTTCAGTGTGAATGAATCATTACAATACTGGAGAGGCCTCAGAGTTGCATGTAAGGGTGTGTGGGAGGAACGGTGCTGAGAATGAAAGGCATAGTTCCACACACTACTCTGCCACTGCCAGTGTAACTGAAAAAAATTCTTTTCATGTTTCCAAGTCTCAGTTTCCCTTATAAAATGAAGACAGTCTAGTTTTCTTCCAGCTTTGACATCCATTAAGTTGTTGTTAGGACTCACTCTAACTAAATGTAGGACAGGTAAGGGAAGGAAGTAGGGGGAGATTGAAGACTAAATATTAATTACTTTTTCCATTTAGAAAGGTTGGGTGGGCTCTGTCTTATCCTTGGGGTAATTTCCTTAGGAGGTAAAAGTGGGGAGAATGATGGTTTATCCCCCCCCCATTAATCTATGGGTAAAGCAGGCATCTGTCATCTCAGCTGAGGGGGTGGGAAGGAGAAAAATACCTGGGGCACAGGGTGTTGGCTGTGTTTGGACCTGGTTGGAACTGAGAAAATATAAGGACACATTCATGGGTCAAGATGTGCATCCTTGTTTACTAGTGACAAAAGTGTGTGCCCAGGGACTAGTCAAGCTCAGAATATACACAATTTACACAGGGTACTTAACTATAGACTAAGAAGTAGTGCTAGTTTGAAAATGTTATCCACACAATTTCTAGACATTTAGATCCCAAATAAAATCTGTCAACAAACCTTAGTCCTTCTGGGTCTCTCTCCCTGTGTTTGTGTCAGCAGCAGCGATGCAGTCCCCCAGGGGGTCTCCTATTCCTTGGCAGTTACCATCAAATACAGAGTTTCTGGGTAGGGCAGATAAAGAACAAGGGGACAAATAATTTGCCCAACAGTCTCTGGAAAATATTCTAGCTGAGCTGACCAATTTAATAAATGAGGATTCCTGTGAAATTGGAGCAACTGAGAGACCACTGCACTCCCTGGGAACAGTGTAATCCTTCAGCAATCATTTCTGGGCAAACTAAATGAAGACACTTGGAGTTTTCCTGGTGCCCCACCTAAAGGCACATGCCTATGAGGTCAGGATTAGAGATAATGGAGTGCTCAAGGCTCCCCAGAGTCTGCCTTCTTGACATCTGAACTTTCTTCTGAGTGGTGATCAGCAACATAAGCAATCGAACAGTCACTTGTCTCACTCAATGATATAATATATGGTGGAGGCATCAGTGACTATCATACCACAAAGCCCAATGTGGAAGCAGAATCTTCTTGCATCTGCACCAAACCTTGGATTCCCAGAAGCCTCTAGTGGCCCAGCCAGGACTACTAATATGATTTGGCAGTGAGACTACCTGGAAAGCTCTCCAGACTTTACAAGAGGGAATAGGCTGCTATAAGTGCCAGCAATTGCCTTGACTCCCCTAATTGACACTCTGAGCTAGACAAGTAAATGTGCTACCCAGAAATTGGTTTACAGAATCACAGAATGACATAGAAAATTTCAGATGAAGAAATTGAGGCCAAAATGAGAAAAATGAATTATTTCAGCACATCCAAGTTCAACACAACTAGGTAATACACTGCTTTTGGCTTTGTCTTATTACATGATGTCACTTTTCCTTAATAGGTTTATATTTTAGGTAATGTGCTCATAAAGTGGTAATAATAATAATAATAATAATAATAATAAACAATGACACATTAATAAAGTAACTAAAACAAAAATAAATTTAGGCCTCAAGAAGTGGGTAAAAAACTTCAGGCTAGTAGTTGAAAAAAATCAAGGAGGATTCTCCCTAAATCACTTAAAACACTAGTCAGTGTTCTTTTATATTTTAACATCTTAAATTAATTTAAACTTTTCAGTGTTCCAAGATTCATTGTTTATGCACCACACCCAGTGCTCCATGCAATACCTGCCCTCTTAATAACCACCACCAGGATCACATATCCCTCAACCACCTTTGCACCCAAAATGCTCTGTTTCTCAGAATCCACAGTCTCTCATCGTTCATCTCCCCCTCTGATTTACTACAATTCACTTTTCCTTTCCTTCTTCTAATGTCCTACATTTTATTCCTTATGTTCCACAAGTAAGTGAAACCATATGATAATTGACTTTCTCTGCTTGACTTATTACACTCAGCATAATTTCCTCCAGTCCCATCCATGTTGATATAAAAGTTGGGTATCTTCCTTTTTTTATTTTATTTTATCAGTGATCCAAGATTCATTGTTTATGCACCACACCCAGTGCTCCATGCAATACCTGCCCTCCTTAAGACACACTACCAGGCTCACCCATCTCCCATCCTCCCTCCCCTCCATAACCCTCAGTTTGTTTCTCAGAGTCCACAGCCTCTCAGAGTTCATCTCCCCTTCTGATTTAGCCCAATTCACCTTTCCTTCCCTTCCTCTAGAGTCCTTCATTTTATTCCTTATGTTCCACAAGTAAGTGAAACCATATGAAAATTGACTTTCTCTGTTTGACTTCTTTCACTCAGCATAATCTCCTCCAGACCCATCCATGTTGATACAAAAGTTGAGTATTCATCTTTTCTGATGGCTGAGTAATATTCCATTGTATATATGGACTACATCTTCTTTATGCATTTGTCTGTTGAAGGGCATCTCTGTTCTTTCCACAGTTTGGAGATTGTGGACAATGCTTCTATTAATATTGGGGTATATATATGGCCCTTCTTTTCACTACATCTGTATCTTTGGGGAAAATACCCAATAGTGCATTTGCAGAGTCATACAGTATCTTCATTTTTTATTTTTTGAGGAATCTCCACACAGTTTTCCAAAGTGGCTACACCAACTTGCATTCCCAACAACAGTGTAAGAGAGTTCCCCTTTCTCCACATCCTCGTTAACACTTGTTGTTTCCTATCTTGTTGATTTTGGCCATTCTAACTGGTGTAAGATGGTATCTTAATTTGGTTTTGATTTGAGTTTCCCTGATGGCTAGTGATGGTGAAAATTTTTTCGTGTGCCTGTTGGCCATTTGTATGTGTTCTTTGCAGAAGTGTCTGTTCATGACTTCTGCCCATTTTTTTTGACACGATTATCTATTTTTTGGACGTTCAGCTTGAGAAGTTCTTTATAGATCTTGGATATCAGCCCTTTTTCTGTAGTGTCATTTGCGAATATCTTCTCCCATTCCGTGGGTTGCCTCTTTGTTTTGTTGACTGTTTCCCTTGCTGTGCAGAAGCTTTTTTATCTTGATGAAGTCCCAAAAGTTCATTTTTGCTTTTGCTTCCTTTGCCTTTGGAGACGTGCTTGAAAGAAGTTGCTGTGGTCGATGTCAAAGAGGTTACTGCCTATGTTCTCCTCTAGGATTTTTATAGATTCCTGTCTCACGTTGAGGTTTTTCATCCATTTCAAGTTTATATTTGTTTATGGTGTGAGAGAATGATCAAGTTTCATTCTTCCATACATAGCTGTCCAATTTTCCTAGCACCATTTATTGAAGAGACTTTTTTCCACTAGATATTTTTTCCCGCTTTGTCGAAGATTATTTGACCATAGAGTTGAGGATCAATAACTGGACTCTCCACTCAGCTCCATTGATCTATGGGTCTGTTTTTGTGCCAGCACCATGCTGTCTTGGTGATCACAGCTTTGTAGTAAAGTTTGAAACCAGGCAATGTGATGCCCACAGCTTTGTTTTTCTTTTTCAACATTTCCTTAGTGATTCAGGGTCTTTTCTGGTTCACACAAATTTTAGGATTGTTTGTTCCAGCACTTTGAAAAATGCTACTGGAATTTCGATCGGGTTGGCATTGAATGTCTAGATTGCTCTGGGCAGTATAGACATTTTAACAATGTTTATTCTTCTGATCCATGAGCATGGAATGCTTTTTCATCTTTTTGTATCTTCTTCAATTTCTTTCATGAGTGTTCTGTAGTTCCTCGAGTACAGATCTTTTACCTGTTTGGTTAGGTTTATTCCAAGGTATCTTATGGTTCTTGGTGCTTTAGTAAATGGAATCGATTTTCCTTTTCTATATTTTCATTGCTGGTGTATAAGAAAGCATCTGATTTCTGTGCATTGATTTTGTATCCTGCCACATTACTGAATTGCTGTCTGATTTCTAGTAGTTTGAGGGTGGAGTCTTTTGGGCTTTCCATATAAAATATCATGTCATCTGCGATGAGACAGAGTTTGACTTCTTCTTTGCCAATTTTAATACTTTTTAATTCTTTTTGTTTTCTGATTGCTGTTGCTAGGACTTCTAGTACTATGTTGAACAAGATATTGGTCTATTCATGTTGTTAATTTTTCCTGTTCCAGTCTTGGAAGTTTATAGATTTCCAGGAATGTATCCATTTCTTCTAGGTTCCTTAACTTATTGGCGTATAGCTGTTGATAATAGTTTCAGATGATTGTTTATATTTCCTTGGTGTTAGTCATGATATCTCCCCTTTCATTCACAATTTTATTAATTTGAGTCCTCTCTCTTTTCTTTTGGGTTAGTTTGGCTAGTGATTTATCAATCTTATTAACTCTTTCAAAGAACCAGCTTCTAGTTTTGATTATGTTTTCTACTGTATCTCTAATTTTTAACTCATTGATCTTTGCTCTAATCTTAATTATTTCCCTTCTTGTGCATAGGATTGGCTTAATTTGTTATTGATTTTCTAGTTCCTTAAGGCATAAAGAGAGTTGGTGTCTTCAGGATCTTTCAGTTTTTTGAGTAAGGGTTGGATGGTTATGTATTTCCCCCTTAGGACTGCCTTTGCTGTGTCCCATAGGTTTTGGACCAATGTGTTTTCATTCTTGTTGGTTTCCATGAATTGTTTAAGTTCTTCTTTGATTTCCTGGTTAATCCAAACATTCTTGAGCAGGATGGTCTTTAGCTTCCAAGTGTTTGAATTCCTTCCAAACCTTTTCTTGTAGTGGAGTTCCAGTTTCAAAGCACTGTGGTCTGAGAATATGCAGGGGATAATCTCATTCTTTGGTACTGGTTAAGTTCTGATTTGTGACCATGTATGTGGTCTATTCAGGAGAAAGTGCCATGTGTACTTGAGAAGAATGAGTATCCTGTTGTTTTAGGGTGGAATGTTCTGTATGTATCTATGAGGTCCATCTGATCCAATGTGTCATCAAATGTTCTTGTTTCTTTGTTGATTTTCTGTTTAGATGATCTGTCTATTGCTGAGAGTGGCGTGTTAAGATCTCCTACAATTAATGTATTCTTATCAATATGTCTCTTCATATTGTTTAACAGTTTGCTTATGTAGTTGGCTGCTCCCATGTCAGGGGCATAAATATTTACAATTGTTAGATCTTCTTGTTGGATAGACCCTTTAAGAATTATGTAGTGTCCTTCTGTATCTCTGACTACAGTCTTTAGCTTAAAATCTAATTTATCTGATATGACAATTGCTACCCTAGCTTTCTTTTGAGGCCTACTGGCATGAAAGATGGTTCTCCATTCCTTCACTTTCAGTATGGATATATCTTTAGGTTTAAATGTGTCTCTTGTAAACAGCATATGGACAGGCCCTGTTGTTTTATCCAGTCTTTAACCCTGTGCCTTTTTATGGGAGCATTTAGGCCATTCATGTTGAGAGTGATTATTGAAAGGTAAGTTTTTATCGACATCATGTTGCCTCTGAAATCCTTGTTTCTATGCATTGTCTTTGTAAATTTCTGTTCTATGTCACTTTTGGGTTCTTTGTTCTTTTAAAGAACCCCCCTTAATATTTCTTGCAGTGCTGACTTTTTGGTCACATAATCTTTTAGACCTTGCCGATCTTGGAAGCTCTTTATCTCTCCATCCATTCTGAATGTCAACCTTGCTGGACAAAGTATTCTTGGCTACATGTTCTTCTCATTTAGTGCACTGAATATGTCTTGCCAGCCCTTTCTGGCTTGCCAGGTTTCTGTGGACCCGTCCAACAATATTCTGATGGTCCTTCCTCTATATGTAAGGAATCTCTTCTCCCTAGCTGCCCTTAAGACCTCCTGTCTGAATTTATGCTTTGTGAATCTCACAATTAAGTGTCTGGGGGGGGGTTTTCTACACTCATTGATCTTGGGTGGGTGTCCTCTTTGGCTCTAGGACACGAACCCTTGTTCCAGTCCCCAGATTAGGGAAATTTTCATCCAGTATTCGATCAACCCCCTCTTTGAGTCTTCTCTCTTTCTCCACCCCCTCAGGGATCCCAATAATTCTGACATTGGAACTTTCATGGTTTCATTTATTTCCCTAATTCTATTTTCATGGCTTGTAAGTTGTTTGTTCCATTCATCCTCCTGATCCTGCTTCTTTATCAGCCTGTCTTCTAGATCACTAATTCAATCTTCTGCCTCAGTTATCCTAGCTGTTTAGAGTATTTAGATTAGATTGGATCTCCTTGATAGTACTTTTTACTGCTGCCAGGTCAGATCTCACTTCCACCTTTAGAGATTCTATGTTGCCACTAGTGGTCCTCTCCAATCTAGCCATTGCCTGGACAATTTTTACCCTGAATTCCATTTCTGACATACTGTTTATATCCATATCCAATAGTTCTGTGGCAGAGGTCACAGTCTCTGAATTTTTCCTCTGCTGGGTGTTTCTCCTCCTAGTCCTTTTGGTGGGAGGTGGTTGAGGGGATGACTAGCTGAATATATTAATCACGATCCAGTCAAGGTGAACCTTGGAAAGTTTCAGAGCAATCAGTCACTACCAAAAAGAAAGAGAAAAGAAAAAAAAGAAAGAGAAAAAGAGAGTAAAAAATGAAAAAAAACAACTAAAATGAGTCCCAATAGTAAGATTTATAAGGTACATAAACTACAAACGAACAAACAAAAAGACTGACAAAGGTAAGAGACAAGAAAGTAAAAAGAAGAAATACTCTGTCAAAATAAACCCCAAGAATAAGATTTATATGGTACAAAAACAAAAGCAAATGCACAGAAACACTGACAGAAAAATAAGATGGGAAGTTGGTTATAAACCCTTGATGTGGGTGAGGAAAGTTATTACAGTAATTCCTAGGTGTATCTTCTTATCTTTGTTAAAGGACTTAACTTTCCAGAGATCCAGGGAAATTAAAACTAGCTTATATATAGGGGTAGTATTGAATAGGGAAAAAGGATTACCTTGAAGCCTATATCTATATGTGTGTGTGTGTGTGTGTGTGTGTGTGTGTGTGTATATATATATATATATATATATATATATATATATATACACACACATACACACACAAATAAAAAGAAAACAAAAAGAAAGAGAAACCCAGGTATATGTATGAAAAAAGTTCAAGTTAAAAATTTATTATGAAATATGTTGTATTAAATATCTAGTTGTAATTGTGAGTAGGTTAAAAATAAAGGAAGAATCATGAGAATGAATTTAAAAAAAAGTTGTATCTATGAAATATACAGGTTTTGGGGCTATACTGGGAGCTTAATATACTCTTTTCCCCTGATGTGGGGGTTTTACAATTTTATGGGGACCGTATTGTTATTGTCCTCTAGTTCTTTTTGGCTTGTCTTCTTGAGGAGGGGCCTGCTGAGTTGTTTTTTCAGTCAGTCTTGCTTAGGGTGAATTGCCCTGGCCCCTATTAAGGGGCTGGGCTCTGAGGAAACTGGTTTTTCAAGTTTTTGTTCTCTGGAGGTTTTTGTTCTTGGGAGGCTTTTTGAGGCTTTTCAGAGGGCTAGTGGAGGGAAAAACAACAAAAACAACTCTGCCCCCAGTCCTTTGCCTCAGAGAGAAGCCTCAGCATGCTCCCCCCTGGATGGTCCAGAACACACAGACTCCCCCTGTGCAAACTCCACTGAACACCAGCAACCTCCCACAGGCGGTGAGAACTTCCAGCCACTGTCTCAGTGGTCGCCAGAGGCACCCCCCCCCCAGCTTTTCTCTGAATCCCTGTGCCACTGAGACAGCCAGTTATCTTGGTTCCCACAAGCCGGTCCTGGTGGCGGCTGTCAGGACTGCTGTCTGGGGTCCATGCCCATGATCCGGCAGTGGTGCAAGTCGAGGATGGCTGCGGATTCTGAGAAAGTCGCAGATGGTTGCGGATTCAGAGACCACAATGAGTTCTCTCAAACGGGCGGGGGTGCACTCTGCCCATGTGGCAGAGAGCCACAGGCCCAGGGACTAGGGACTGGGATTCCCCACTGGGCTCTCTCAGGCATGGGTGGTCACTGGCAGTGAGGGTCCTGGGACAATGGGCTTAGGACTGTGCCTGTGGCTGCCTGATTCCACCAGTTGCCCCTTAAAACCTTTTTTTTTTTTTGAGTGCTTTTAACCAGACTCCAGGTTAATGCTTGTCCCCAAGCACAGGGCACTTTCATATTGGGGTATTACTTTCCAGTGTGTCACTTCTGGTGGCTCCCTCCCCCTTGTGTTTATCCTCCCATATCAGTCCAGTCCGAGCACTCCCACCTTGCTTTACCTCACTGGTGATGATCTTCTGCCCTGGCAGAGATCCAAAAGTGTATAATCTTACTTCTCAGGCTGATTTCATAGGTGCTCAGAGTGTTCTGGTAGCATTTAGCTCACTTCAGGGGGCCCATTGAAACAGGGACTCCCACTTCTCTGCCATCTTGCCCCACCCTCCATTCCCCAAAAGTTGGGTATCTTTCTGATGACTGAGTAATATTCCATTGTATATGTGGACCACATCTTCTTTATTCATTTGTCTGTTGAAGGGCATCTTGGCTCTTTCCACAGTTTGGCTATTGTGGGCATTGCTGCTATGAACATTGGGGGTACATATGGCCCTTCTTTTCACTACATCTGTATCTTTGGGGTAAATACCCAGTAGTGCAATTGCAGGGTCATAGGTAGCTCTATTTTTAATTTTTTGAGGAGTCTCTACACTGATTTTTAAAGTGGCTACTCCAACTTGCATTCCCACCAACAGCATAAGAGGGTTCCCCTTTCTTCACATCCTCTCCAACACTTGTGTCCTGTCCTGTTAATTTTGACCATTCTCACTTATATAAGGTGGTATGTCAATGTGCTTTGATTTTAATTTCCCTGATGGCTAATGATGATGAACATTTTTTCATGTGTCTGTTAGCTATTTGTATTTCTTCTTTGCGGAAGTGTCTGACAGTCTCTTCAATAAATGGTGCAGGGAAAATTGAGCAGCTATGCATAGAAGAATGAAACTCAACCATTCTCTCACACCATACACAAAGATAAACTCAAAATGGATGAAAGACCTCAACGTGAGGTAGGAATCTATCAAAATTCTAGAGAAGAACATTGGCAGTAACTTCTTTGATATCGGCCACAGCAACTTCTTTCAAGACATGTCTCCAAAGGCAAAAGAAACACAAGCGAGGGCGCCTGGGTGGCTCAGTGGATTAAAGCCTCTGCCTTCGGCACAGGTCATGATCTCAGGGTCCTGGGATCGAGGCCCACATCCGGCTCTCT